>JABUQX010069148.1:17500-37806 GCA_015478945.1 Trachelipus rathkii
ATTTATTATATATATTATATATATATATATATATATAATTATTAAAGTAGAAAGTTGAAAAATATAAGTAGTATGGGATTATGATATATATATATATCTATAATATATAATATAAGTAATATATATTGAATGTAGAACATGGATCTTAATATTAATCATATATGATATTATACACTATAATCTATACTATCTATAATAATAATATATTATATACATATAATAGTATAAAGTAACTGAATCATATTTCTATTATAAGTAGCTACCATATATTTATTATATTTATATAATCATTTGTAGAATATTGCATATCTAAATCATTAGTATTTCCGGTATATTTATATGATTATATATATTATATATAATATATAATAGTATAATTTCAACCCCATTAAGTTTGGGAACAAGGGTTCCATACACAAACCCATTTTTTTTAACCACTTTTTTTAACATGGTCGTTATTTTTGCTCCTTTTTTAGGGGATCATATTTTGCCAATTAATATTTTAATTATTAATTTTTGTTTAGATTTATAAATATCTTTTTCAAATATTTATATATTTTATATATTCTTTTATATATATTTTTAATATTTTTTAATATTTTAATTTTAACTGTCGTTACTTCCTAAACAAAAGTTAATGAATCAAATAATTTGTGATATTCCCATAATAAGTTAAGGTTTAGTGTATTATTTTCAATGCTAAATATGTAATCCAACTTCACACATTTTAATTTTTATATACAATGTTGTATTAAATCGGCTGAAATTGTGAATATTTGATGTAATGTTTTAAGGTGGATTCACACTTTGTTTAAATATCATGAGTTTTTTTATAAGTTTTTTTTATGTTACAATATTTTTCATGTAGAAACAAATTAAATAAAAATAAAAATATATCACTGTAATCCAACCTTTAAAATAAATCGGACGTAAAAAATATTACCTCTAATTTTTAAATAAATAATTTTGAAAGTTTGAAAATTCGTACACGAGTTTAGAAGCACTGTTTATGAGTAACTTTGTAAAGCTACATATAATATGTAAATAATATTTCCTAATTGGTAATTATATGTTAATCAATTTCTTACTTGGTAATTAAAGTAATAATATGCTAATCTATAGTTTTCGGTTGTGTTTTAAATGTAAAGTCAATCGCCAACAGTGCTATAAACTTAATGTAAAGGAAATTTTATCGAAATTTGGAAAAAAATAAATTTGGATAAAATTCTCATTAACGTTTCATTAAGCTTATATCGAATATTGAATGATTGTAATACTTGAGTCGTCAATTTCCAAGACGCTTCTAAACCGTTCTCATTTTGGAGCCGTATTTTCTGTGTTCTCTAAGTACCAGTTTTTATTTTTTATAATTTTGACTAGTGGAATGCCACTAATTGCCACTGCGTAAAAATCATATTAAAAGTCTATCAGGAAGATGTTTTTGTTTTAAAGTATAAAGGTTTTAGGATTTATTTATATTCTAAATGTCGACAATCTCAAAAAGGCAATAAAATAAATTATTTATATCATATTTGGACATTTTTTTTTCTTAAAAAGTTAAAAACTTAATTTTTTCAACTTTTAATCAAAAAAATCATAAAACAAAACAATAACATATTGGCATTTTGAAATGTTTAGAAGAGAGTAGTGAAATGAAATAATAAATATACTATTAACTTTAAACACATGCTAAGATGAAGGAGTTTTTTTAAAATATATTTGACGTTGGCCCAATGCAAAATCTTTCACTGAATAAGAAAGCAATGACCTTAGCAAACACGAGAAAATGCTCGAAATAAAGTATTTAAGAACTCGAGAGCAAATAAAGTAACGTTTTGCTTGTTATGATAGGTCTTTTATAGATCGAACAAAAATTAAATGGAGGATATATTTTAGCTTTCACCAACATCTCAAATCGAACGATACCTTTCATGCGATGTATATCTTTTCATATCACACTTAGTTAGGTGGTAGAAGAGTTGTAACATTTGGTGGGAGTAGTTTGACATTTTGAAAGGCATAGAGCTTATAAACATAATAATTACAAGAAGCATAGAAAAAATGTATTGAGAACTAGGAATTTAGCCCATAGGTAATAAATATAGTTTGTATTTATATATTATATAAAATATATTGATATATTTATAAATGTATTTATAATAATATATTATTAAGTAAATATATATATATTTATTATTAATCTATTATTATATATTTATAATATATATATATATATAAGGTAATTAGTATATATATATCGAGTATATGTAATCTTTCATTTATACTCACCTATATATTATACCATTATTAGTATTAGTAGAAATTATTTTCAAAAGGTCCTTTCAAGGCATATCGATCTAATATTTTATGTATGGAATATTAATATATATATAATCAAGTATTTACTGTTATAGTATATATATACAAATTAGAATATTAATATATAATATAATATCTATATGGTAATAATATATATAGTATATGTATATATATATATATATATATATCATACTATAAGTATATGATTGTATATATATATAACGAGATATGTATATAATATATTTATACTATAAGACTATTATTACTTATTAATAGTAAATACTATAGCAATATATAATAAGTATAAGTAGGGGCTATTTAGTAATTTTTGATAAATAATTAAGTATAAGTTATATTAGATTATAGTGTAATAGAGTATTGAGTGATATTAATATATATATAATATATATATTAGTATATGATTACTAATTACAATCTAGCATATAGTTATAAATAATAGAACTTCTAAATTTCCTACAAACCAAACATATAATCACATAGATAAAGTTATATATACTACTACTTTTGCTGAGGTAATAAACCTTTAAACATTTGTATTATAATGTTATATATATTATTATTATGTATAAATAATTTAGAACTGAAGATATATTTATTATAATTATATAATAAAAGTATATATAATAAAGTAAACAAGTATAATATATATATATACTACTTTGAAGATATAGAGCATACTATAATATATATATAATATTATATATTAACTAATATTATTACATATATGATAGTTTATATAATATATATATATCTATTAATAAGATAAATATGAATAGTATATAGTCAAATAACTATCGATGCATCTATATAATCAATATTTTTTTAATCTATAACATTATATATTATGTATACTATAGAAAATGATGCTCATATTGATATGTATGTATAATTAAGAAGTTAAGCATGATTACATTTATAAGTAAGATAATTATCAATATCAGATGTATTATAATAGTATACTATATCTAAGAGATAGTAGTAAGTGATATAAAACTTAATACCATAGAGATAAATATAGTGATAGTTATACTATCGTAGAGTATGCAAAGTACGATATCTAATATACTAGTGCCTAAAAATTATAAGTAACATGGGATTAGGATAATCATACTGAATCTTAATGTTATATAAAATACATTTCAGTAATAAATATCCGTGGTAAGATGCTCAAAGTATCATCTTTAATATATGGATATGGAATATTAGCAGAATTAGTTTAATAGCTAATATAAATATTTTCTAATAATATCATATATATTTTGCACATTTTATATTGGTTTTATTTATATCTATATTATATAATAATAATATAGTAGCTTTTTTGATAATAATAAGTTGTATTATCTAATTAGTAATTAAATAGGTAATATATAAGTTATTTATATTTCATATAGAGGTCAGTTTTGAGATAACCGATATTTTATAGATAAGTTCTGGAAAGACGCGTTTTTCAGGAGGTTTTACGTTCCCTAAAGGGTGCTACGTAGCCCCCAAATGGGGGCTTATTTTTGGTATCACGTGTAGTGTCACCCGTTATAAGGTTTTAGATATTGAATTGACTGATATAGATAATATAATTAATATTATATCATTTTTTTGTAACTAATTATAAGGTTTGTAACCTCCTACACCAACAATTCTTATGGATTCTGATGGAAATGATTTATTTCAATCCATATATAGTACTATAAATAGTGATTTATTTACTACACTTAATATATATATTTTTTATATATTCGATACGTTTTAATAATTTAGGTCTTTCTTATATATTACGTTGCTACTATGTGTATATTTATTGAGTCCTCAATAAATATAATTTATAGGGTATCTATATTGAATCTATATTAATTGTATTTTGTATGAACATATAGTAATTAACAGAATATAGTAAACATTACAAATTATAATATCGTTTTGATAATACTGTATAATATTTACCATATATATATATATTATTATATATATAAAATATATATTTTAAATATATATATATAATATATATATATCACTTAGATTATGACTATACTATGCTCAATAATACAAGTCTTTATTATTACAACTTCGAATTCTCGATATCAACTATTAGAGTTAATCGGTCTAATAAAACTTATTATTAAGGTTATATTATATATATATTATAGTATAATATTTATATAATATAAATAATATAGGTTATGGGTAGTGTGTTTATAATCATCATTGATCATACATAGAGTGACTGTATTAGAACCAGAAATATTTCCATCAAAAAAACTTTGAGTTATTAAATTATAATAGGTAAATTATATATAATAGGTATGTGTCACTTTTCATTACTACTACTACTACAATATAAATAATTTTCTTAATATTAAGTATTGAAAAAATGTACCTCTGATGAAAAAAGATAAAATTTAATATACCTATATATTATATATTATAGTTTTTCTTTTTATTTAGTTATCTTGGAAAACTTTTATACTGCTTCGCTATCAATTATTTCCAAGTTAGTGACGCATTAACTGTATACGTATACCCGTAAAAACTAGCACTGGATTGGAGGTGTAAAGCAAGAGCTCTTGGAGCCTCCTAGGTCACATTTCCCTAAGTGGGTTTGCCTGCACCAATGGTTTCCCACCTTAGTCGCCAAAGGTCAAAAATATCTGCCCTGAAACAATCCATGTTAGGCTTAACGTATCGGGCTAATTTAAATTTGGATGTGTGAGTTAATATGATTTGAAACTTAACTCGTCTCCGACGAGACTCTACGTCCCTCTGCGTCCCCCCGTAAGGGGGGACGCTGCCCCTCCCTAAAAATTAAAATAATCGTAGAAGACTTGAAACTTGGAGACTGGGTAGAGGATTTGAGTCGGATTCGGTTTCGGGAGTCCAGGGACCTCCCCCCCTGGAGGGGAGTCCCCTCCCTGAAAAAAGATGAAGAATGCCAATGAATTCGCAAAACATGAGGAAGAAGAAGAAAGGAAGAAGGAGGAAGGAGGAGGAAAGGAGGAAGGATGAAGAATGAGAAGAAGGAGTCTGAGAAGGATTCAGAGTCGGTACCGACACCGGTGCTGGAGCCGGATGCGGTGCCGAGTTAAATAAACAGTCGTATAACAACATGTTGGTGTCTTTATATATGTTTGCAATGACGCAGACCTCGAATATGATATTTTCGAAAAACTTCACGAGGAGTGGAGAAAACTGACCAAAAAAAAATAATAAAATAATAAATAACACTCCATAATAATAAGGATTCTAATTAAATATAATTAATTTTCTTAATATAAATTATAATTTATGCAAATGTTTAAAACTTACAAATTTTACGTTTTTTACATACCCCTAAAACAGTAGATCAGTAAATCAAGCTAAATCAATAAATCAAAAGCTGCCTCCTCAGCCCTTTTCCATGATCATATATAGTCATTTGATGCTATGTGATTTCTCTTAATCTATTGACTCTATAATTGATTTTTCTTATTGATCTATTGATCTATTGATCTATTGTATTGATTATATATATTTTTTACTTTAAATTTTTGTCACATTAATTACATACCTCTAAACTCAGTAAATCAGTAAACAAACCACCAACCTAATCCCTCCTGTTCCAATCGCCATAAGATATTTGGTGGATGCTCATTCCGTATCAGCTATTGACATTCAAGTCATTATTCTTTTAACTTAAAATTATCTAGTGCTTTTTATGACATACCTAAATCAGTAAAATCAGTAAAATCAAACGACCATACCACCTGCCCACATCAATCTTATGATCTATTATGATCTAATTGATTCAAGTTACATTTCGAATAGTATCATTTTGATAAACATAGCAATAAAAACAAATAATCTTTATAACAACCTGTTTAATTATCATACTATGCTAACGTAACAAAGTTTTCACAATTATAAAGCTACCTTAGCATACATCTGAACTATGAAATACCTACTTACGACCCAGACGACTGAGGGAACCCGTGACACGCATTTAAACATTAAATAAACTGTTAACGTTATAACAAAGATCCACCTTAACAACAGTAAAGTACTAACATAGCATACAAAGACGTAATCTATTCACACTTTGTCATGGCATATCTCTAAACATAACAATGTTAATTTAATAATTAACACTGGTATTATAAATATTTGAGACGAAAATTTCTATCATAGACATTGATTAATTAATCAATCTGATAAAATTCTAACGAATAATCCCACCTATAAAGACAGGAGATAATAAAAGTTATAACCACATGCAATAAAGCTAACATAGCGTACATGATACTTAAGATTAAAATGGAATGGTTCTCAACACCTACGATATAAACTTGTTTAACATTAACAAAGATATCCAACTTATACAACCATAAAGTAACCTAACATAATGCGACTGATCATTTATAGTATACTTCACAAAGTAATTGTTGACAAAAAAAGAACAAGGATAAAAAAGGATATGAATACACCATTGTTCGGAGAACTTGGCATTGGTGCTACAAAACCAAAGCAAACGAAATTACAAAATGAAAAAGGTAGGTCACTGAAATACAAAGGAAAATAAATAAATGACCATAGAAATAACAATAAAATGTATTAATAATTAAATAATAATTAATAACCATAATAATAATAATAAAATAGATTACATAATATAAATTTGTAATTAATAATTAATAATAATGCCAATAATAATAATAAATAATAATAATAATAAAATAATAATGTTGACAAAGAAAATAGAATTAATGGTTATTAGTAATAATTACTATCAGACAGTGAATTACAGAGAAGATAGAAATAATGGTAATAATAATAGTAGTAGTAGTAAATAATAAATAAAGACTTTCATGATATACAATACTAAAATTAAATATAAGCCAGAAGCACTATATGGACAAAAAAGAGTCCACATTTTGTAAAATCCTTACCATTTTAGATGATAATGGAATATTAAGTCGGTAGGAGGGAGGAATAAATATTTAAGGCAACTAAATTCTGAATGATCTTATCAATAACCTAGGTTTTACTAATATCATCCAATTAATCTTTGAACCAATTAGTAACATTCCGGGCTAAACAGATGCCTCATAATGTAGCCATATCCTTATAGGAGATTAATGGACATTTAAGGTAAACCACAACACGTTCTCTTAATGCGTTACAGAGGAAATAACTTTATATTCATTGGAGCAAGGGCAGTAAGTATTAAGAAGAATCCTAAAGAAATTGCTACTAATATGTAGAAACGCTTCCATACAAAGGCCAACTCAAAGCAGTTGATGGAAGATTGCCCAATAGATTAGATTTAGAAATGTGGATATACATCACCATTTAGCGAGCATTGGAATTGATGAATTTGGTCCTTTTCTTATAGTAAGGGGAAGAGGGAAAGTAAGAGAAAAAAAGATATGGATTAAAGGGGTTAGCGTTCAATCTTTGGCTTGGGGCTGATGCCCAGTTTTTCAGCCCCACCTAAAACATGGACATAAATTCGGACATTTTCAGCCGATTTTGACTATATAAAAACACCAATATGTAGCTTTTTTTGCCTCTAAACGTTGTTTTTTGGTGTTTTTCTGTGACTGTAGTTATTCTTTCATTTTCCTTTTTAAATCCTTCTTTTCAAAAATCCATGGTTTTTTTTGACAACCATCCTCTTTCATATCAACTTTTCAGTAAGTTAATTATTGGAAAGGATTAGCACTCAACTTAAAATAATGCATAGATTTAGTCCAGGGTACCTACAATAAGCACATAGAACATTTCGGGTGCTTTACACCGATTAATCGTAAATAGTTTTCGCTTTCACAAGGGGTTCTATAAGTGGAAATGTTTACTATTTGGAACGGGGATTTATTAGCCCGCCTTCTTTGGAGCGGTTTGCCTTCCCGAGTTTGTTCAAGTTGATTTCTATTGTCTAACACCTTCCTCTTTTCGAGAGTCATGCCTTCCTCTTTTTATTCATCGTTTTACGACTAACCTTGGCTACCCTAACTACCACATGCTGGCTTCCCTCTTTCTCTACTCGTACAGATTCTACCTTGATAACTGAAGTTGCCCCTCCCTTAGCCCTCCTCCTTCCGTCCCCTGCTGTCGCGCTAATCTACTTCGATTTGTTTCGTGAATTTCTTGCCCCGCCGCCTCTACCGGACATTCCCCCTTCAACCGTCTTATCAATCATGGCGCTCCATTGACATAGCCGGCGCTAACCTCCTCCTCCTCCTGTGCCTATCCACCTTTCCCTATCCTCGGTCTCAAGTCCGGCCGCCATCGCAGCCCTGTTGTACACCCTTCCTTTCTTTCCACATCATTCCCTGACACTCAGCCGTGTCTGCCGGGGGGTATGGGGGTAAGGTTGTTAAGTCATTGGTAGTCGTGCACTCACCATCGTGCCTATTTTTTATTTTTATTTTTGTACATTCTTTGGTCTTTGTCCTAATTTGGACAAGCGCCAGTATTTTTCTTTGTCTCGAGCGAAAGAGGCTTTCACGTGATCCTTTTCAACTTCCGTTCTGGCTCCTTTCGATCAATCGCACCATTTACTGGAAAGCTCACGTCTTCTCCTTACTTTTGCTTCCGAAAATTTCTTGCTACAGGTTTGTTTGTCTATTGTCTGGTGCGACCTTTCGACCATCCGACTTGTTTATCAGAATTTTATGATGGCTTAAGAAAATAGGTAAACAAGGATTGGTCTATTCCAAACTGTGTGCTTCCTTAATATAATGAATGATTTTTGGTTAATTGTGTGAATATCCACGTTGCTTTCAATCTTGTGATTCAGACTTAGCCTCAGTGAATTGGAACTAGTACTAATCTTTAGTTCAAAATATTGTGATCGAAAGTTTATATTTTTTGTATAAATTTTTAAACCTTAAAAGCCAGGGGTGAGTTTGTGTCCTTAAGATTTATTTCTATAAAGTGAAACATTTATTTCTTAGGTTTAAATAACATAATTACCCATATTATATTAACTTACGTATATTTTTAATATCTGTTAAACTCACAAATTACGTCACCCTTCATACCTTCTGTTTCAAAGAAAGTCAGATTTCAGGGGATACTCCCTATGTTTATATTTCTCATAAATTTCCGGTTACTTGTTTTATGAATGACAATTATTAATATTTATTTTATAAATATTGTTATTTTTTGTTTATTTTTTTCATATTTAATATATAAAGTATTATTTGTTTTTTAAAGATTTATGATGCTCAAGTTGTTTTCCGTTTCCAATCCTTGTTGGTGTTGTTTTTCTTTCAACAATTCCAAAACACAATCATCAACAATATATATATATAATATATATATATATATATATAATATATAATTATCCTATTCTCAATAATAGTAGGATCTGTAGGCTATTATACTATACCTACGATTAGTTATATATATTGGGTACCGCTATATATATATATATATCACCTATATATATATATATTATATAATATAATAATGTGCAGATTTAATACTTTAAAATACTTGTGTATTGTTTTCTAAACGAAAACACGCCATGCTCGCCCAGGGCCTCCGCAAAGCTAATAGAACACGCCACTGTATTAAATATATATATATTATATACTTTATATATATAGTATATATATGATGATATATATATTAATATATATATATTTACATATATATATATATATATAACACTTATACTATTATGTAGTATTTCTCACCACTGTATATTGGTATATATTTTAGTAAATATATAATATATAATACTCATCTATTATATATATATATAATATTTTTTTTAATATATTTCTATATATATCCCATATATACACGTTTTTGCTATTACCTTTAATTTATATAATAAAATAATATATATTAATTTCCTTGGAATATAAATATATAAACCTTATATATAGTATAATATAACTATATATATAATCATTATATTTAAAACCTTATCACTATATATATACTATATATATATATATATATATATATATATATAAACCTATTATACTACTATACATATATATAAGTATAGTATAGTGGTGGTAACTATATTATATATACATATATATAACTATATATATATATAGGGAAAGTTCTATATTTGAATCATGTATATTTTCTGAAAAAAATTTCTTAAGTTCACAAAAAATTTCTAAGTTCAGACAAGTTAAAAGTTAAGTACAGTTTTTTAAGAAAATTCCTTAGTGGCAAGCTTCTGTTCGCGCGAATTAAGTCTCATGAAAGCTTGCCACTAAAGAATTTTCTTAAAAAACTAACTTAACTTAACTTTTCTGAACTTCAAAATTTTTTTTGACACTTAGAGAAATTTTTTTTTTCTAGAAATATTAATTCACCATCAAATTGTATGTCAATACCCTATATCTAGGGATAGTATACTATAGTTAATATATATATATACTATATATATACCCGGCCTATTCCTATATATATACCACGTAGTACCCTTATACCCGTAGTAGTCATATTATATATATATAATATATATACTATATATATATACCGTGAGACTACATATATATATATGATATATTTATTAAAAGTAACCCGATGTAATATACAAATACTAATATTATTGTTATTACCCTTATGCCTAATTAAACTAGTCTTATACTGGCACCCTACATAACAGTTATTTATTTCCCTTCAATATATATAAATACAACCATCATATTATATATATTTAATTTATATACTTTATAGATATAATATATAATATATAATAACTATATAATAACTACTTTATATTTATTTACTTCACTATAACTAATCATCATTATATAGATATCACGTATAATATAGGTTCTATCACTGATATATATATATATATATATATATATTATATATATTTATACTTATATACCCGTACATTAATCGCTTACTTTCCATAACCAAATTTGTATCTAAAAATCGTTCGAAGGGGCTTAGAAAATTGTCAACCCAGGGAGCGCAGCATCCAACAAGCGAGAGAGAAACCACGCTTTTCTATTATGCATGTTCGGCAACAAGAAACCATTTTCCCAAATGTATTAACCCTTTATGAGTATTTTATTATTTTGTTTTTAACTTATTCTAATATTTTTATTATAATACTCTTAAGTTTACCGCGAAAACAGTAAGTAGATCAGAGAACATGACACTGAATTTCAAAATGACTGTCAAAAATCTAATTAATGTATACAAAAATCAATATAAATAAAAATCATACCTGTTTTTTATATATTGTAGATATGAGTGAAGTTGGATAGAATTAAGGAAGGCGTAAAATTCACAACCTACGACCAGTATGACCATGCGATTACTGCTTAAGGCAATCTGAGACAACGATCAGGCTAATAGGGTGGTATAGCAGACAACTTTGGGAGTATTTCCGGAACCCTGGGTAATCAGGAGGTTGGATGAGACTATTTTCATAAATACCACAATTCGCAACCACTTTTACTATCGAAAATTCTACGTATAAAGTGTCATTGATGTTATTTTGGTTGATTAAGTGAAGTGATATTTTTTTTGCTAACTTATATAAATAATGTTCTAGAGATTAATATATTTCAGACTAATTATTATTTTATATTTAATTCTTCTAGATCTGGAAACCCAAGTTTCTCAGTGTATGTAGAACCTTTGAATTGCATTTTTTAGGACCTAAATCTAAAGAAATTCTGAATTCTGATTTGGTTGGTAAATTATGAAAATAATAGAAATTCATGAAATTTAGCATAACCGGAAACAGTGATTTATTATACCCTGGTCATTTCTGGTAAGTTACATCCAATATTACATTTTTGATAGATTCACCCTGGGTGAAACAGAATACATTTTGGCAAATTTCATATTTGTCATCGATAACTTAATGCTAACCTCCTGGGAAACGGTTCTTTCAATCCTGAGTCAAATGAATATATGATGCAGGTATACAAGAATTTAGTTTGAAAATGGATTTATAATATATTAAATGGGAAAAAATATAATGGTAATAAAGTTGAGTTTTAACTAGATTTCTGACGAAATATCGATAGTTTTTTTTTTTCCGATAATCGGTTTTTTTTGGTATCTTTAGTACCCACGGTGTCAAAGTAACTAGAACAGTGTTGCAAACCATCTCTCATATTAATAACATCTTTTTATGGCCACCAGAAAAAAAAAAATAATAAAGATACGTTAAAAAAGACATGATAATAACTGTAAAATAACTACGAAATTGTCCCTGTTAATAATCAAAAATCATTCTGTAAAATTGTCCAAGGTAATGGTAACGTTGCTAATATATATATTTATTTATTTTACTACATAATTATACATTTATAATTATAATTATAATATCATATAAATGTATCACTACTCGTAATATTATATATCTATATATAAAAATTACCTGTATAAATGGTGAAATATATATATTTTAATAATTATATATATATAGTAAGACACTACACGTTACATTTACAGAAAAACAATTACATTTATTTTGAATCAGCGTATAAAAGCTTATTACCAAGAATGGTAAAAAAAAAAAAAATAAATAAAGTAAGACATTTATAGACAATAAATTACATATTGGATCAGCGAGTACAAGAGCTTATTATAAATGTAAGTTCGTTTTTTATGATTTTAAACCACTAACGAATACCCTAGAGTAGAAGAAACCGATAAGATATTCAGGAGTCCGGAGTTTCATCGTTGCCTCTGGATGGACGACACCGTGGGGGGATCTGGTCGTCTCCACTAACATTTGTCCCCCATCCGGCTCGAGCCCCCTTAGAATCATTATATTAATATGTTTCCATTCCACTTCCTCGGGGCCCCCCGTCGTTTCCTACCTGCGCAGAGCCGAAGAGACCCCAGACTCCTGATTCTTTATGCGGTCTGGACTCTAGAGGGTATTCGTGATGTTTTTATTCGAGTAACGAAGCTTTTTCAACATTCTACTATAGCTTTTGAGTGACGCCTGACTTCCAAATATGTAATTAAGTTATTCCGTAAGTCTAAAATACTTTTCTTCGGAGATAACATTCTCTGGTCACTTTTATGGAAATATAATATATATTAAATCCATCGGATATTTATATACTATAATAATAAATAATATATATATATATATATATATAATATATATAATATAATAATATATATAATATATATATATAATATATATATATATATATATATATTATATATATAATAATAAATAATAATAATAATAATAATAATAATAACTAATAATATAATAATAATAAAGTTAGGAACAGGTGACGTAGATAATAAATAAATTTAATTTGTTCTGCCTGAAGCTTTTTTATTGCAAACAAGATTTTCTTGGTCACTTTTATCAAATAAAATTGTGGGTTGCTCCAGCTACTTAGATAATTAGTTTTTAGTTAGCGAGGTTTTAAAAGCATAAGGCTCTTGCCATAGGCTTTGTGACTTTTGTGCTGCCGTTGAAAATTTAATCTTGAGACAACACGCTCGTTTTGTTCCATAGGTAATATTCCCCTTTCAGAACAACAATCGATATGCATTTTTCTAAAATAATACGATATATTTTAGAATCTGTATCCAGGAATAACTAACTATTATCTCGTTTTAGCTTATTAATTCACGGGGAAGAGGTATTTAGGTCCATAAACTCACGGAGTATTAAAAAGTTTAAAACTATAAGGTAATTGCTTATGTTAAGAATCCCTAACTTAGATTTTTTGTAAAAATTGTCAGCAGTTGATAAAATTAATAGTATTATATCCTACATCCAATAATATAACTATATTCCATGGATACTTATATATACTCATTCTCACTCAGGTTTTACCGTTTTATATATATATATTATTCCTACTTTTTTACATCTATATACATTTTTTTTATAATATAAATTAATATCATATGCTTTCCCAGAGATTATTTGGGACTCATCTCCACTTTCGTATATACACTACATCTATATTAGTTATCACGCACATACTTACCTGACAGTTTTATAATGAGAGTACATTTTGTTCCGTATAATCTTTAATATTTGTGCATGTTATACCCCAAATACTCAGTTCATGTAAATAAGTGTATTAAAACTATATTTAAATTACTTATTAATTTATTACTAGTAGGTATCTAGAAAATTCTTTATATTATATTATTTAATTTTATTACAACTTATAATATAATGTTTTGTGGAATATTATAAATCCTTATTATTAAATGGGGATTTTTAGATATTGTTCTATTATATTATTAAATAATATTATTCAATTATATATATAATATATATAATAATCATCTATATATATATATATATATATATATCTTATATATATACTTAATATATATATATATATATGGTAATACTGTAAGACAGTTGACACCACACATTTTTCAGAGACCTAATAAAGAAAATTTTCTTAAGCTTCAACAAAAATTTCTAAGTTATCAGAAAAGTTAAGCATTAAGCTTTCAGGTTTTTTTTAAGAAAATGGTTTTAAGTGGCAAGTTTCCTAGTATATGTGCTTTAATATACTAACTTAAGAAGGCGTTAGCCACTAAAGTAATTTTCTTTAAAAAATTAACTAATTAACTTACACTTTTCTGAACTTAGAAAATTTTTTTTTTCGAACATTAGAAAAAATTTTCCGGTCTTAAAAAATGTGATGGGTCCGCTGCTCCTACAGTATTACCTATATTATATATATATATATGGACAGTAATAACTTTCTTAACCTATCAGAATCGAGTAAATTTGTTAAATATCGAAATATTGAAATAATCGATACATTTGAAATTTTGAAAAGAAGCTAGGAAAATGATAAAATACGAGTTTAAAATTTTAAATTTAAGTGAAGCACTTTAATATATATATAATAGTTATATAAACATATCATATATATATATATTATAATATTATTAAATTATTATATATATATATATATATATTAATATATATATATATATATATATTTAATTATATATATTATATATATATAATTTTATATATATCATTTTACATGGGAATATACTTAATTACGTTTAGGATTTTGTTGGATTCTATTTATGGGAGAAACTTACTAAGAAAACATATGCAATATTTGAAATTACAGCCATAAAGGCTTATAATATAAAATATGTAAAAAAAAAAAAAAAAAAAAAAAATAAAAATATATTTTTTCATAATGAATATCTTTCGAAAAGTAACTGACATCTTTAACAGAAAAACCAATTAACTATTTTAGGAATCAGCGTGGTAAATGACTTATTACAAAAATGTATATAAAAAAAAATTAATAAAAAAATAAAAAAATTAGGGGGCTCGAGCCGACGGGAGGATCAAAAGAGGGTGGGATGAATCGAAGTTTTCTCATGGCCCAAGTCCTAGGTGAAGGGCGGAGAGAACCCCGAGACAACCTCCATCCTTACCTACCCAAATGAGACTGGGGTGTTCTGAGTACCCTTCCTTCCCGGAGCGGTCGGAGAAATAGTCATAACCCTGTCAGTTTTATCCAATCGGATAGGGAGACTCAGTATGAGACTTCCTTATTATTTTTCCTATGATCTTCCTGCCTATATCTTTAATGCGTGATTACCACTTGGGTATTATCCTTTAAGTTAATAAAAAATAAAATTAAATACTAAAGTTTTATATAATTATTTTATTATTATATTACTTAATTACAAATCAGTTCTTACTTTGTTGAAGTTTATATAATTTAATATTGAATTCCCCTTTTTGTCTATTGTAATTATTATTTATATCCTATAAATTTTAAATCTGTATTTAAGTGATTCATCATTATAATTATTTTAAGATATTAATATTTATAAATTATAAAATATAAAGTGTCTCAAATTAAAATAAAATTCATATAAACTGACGGAGTTACGTATAAAACTTAACAAAGTGTTCCAATTCAACGTCGTACATGTTTGACAACGGAAAAAGAACTTTTCGCCATTTCTCTTAATTAATGTTACATTCAATATTCTGCGTTACATTTCTTATTCGTCACAATTAATTGGAAATATATTGACAAAAAACTAAAGTGACCGCAGTCACTTGAAAAACAAATATTAGTATATTTGTAAATAAATACTATAGGCAAAAATACTACATTAATACGAGTAAAATAATAAAATTTTATAGGTTTTTAATTTTTTTTTTTATGTAAAACAAATGCATTCTTCTATTCTCTCTATTTTTTGGTGTTTTTTATTTTCTTTTAAATTTACTTCTATTCACATTAAAATAAAAATTTTTTTATATAATCTTTATTAGATATATAATCGATATCCAGTAAAATTACAACATCATACGATAGGTAAGAAATGTAACCTTTTACATATAATATATATATATATATATATATTATATTATATTTATATATTATATTTAACTTATTTATTCATATATATTTATATATATATATAGTATATATTATATATAATAATATAGTATATTATATATACTTAATTGATAATATATTATTAGTTTTCGTTTTGGGCAGTTGGTGACCTTGGGACACTATATAGTATCAATAACTTTTCGTCTCCTGAGGCTTTCCCCTAATGCCACTTTTGAATTTTTTTTTTCTGATATTCAAGACCATATAGTACGTGTAAATTAAGCGCACCCAAAAAAAAATATATAATGTAATTCTAATAAATTGAAAGTTTTTATTATAAGTTTTTTATAATAAAGCCCTTCGAGCCTGACCGCCTGGAGGATGAAATCGGATCCCACCATTGAGGGGTGAATTGGACCAAAATATTCTGTTTAAAATCCTCTTTTACGTATAAATTTTTCAGCCTTTACTCATTATTAATTATTAACTTTATCTAAATATATGATTATAATTAATAGACATAATTTTTTTATAGGAATAAATTTGCTGAATGTTTGAAAAGTTTTATGCCAAAATGTATGCTACACTCAGCAGTATATAGAAGAATCCCACTATATGGTGAAAATCGCATTACATCACCCTCATTACCGTCACATCATCTAGATTCGAATTATGAGCAGGAACGCAATTATAATCGTCATTTTTTTATATAAAATATTTATTGTTATATATTTTCTATATTTCAAAAATGATTTTTAAGTAACTTTTTAGAATTTTTAAGATTAAATCATACGTTAATAAAATATAATAATCAATAATAATCGTAAAAATACGAAAAACAATGGTGGTATACCACATGTAACCCCTATTAGTGAAAATTAATTTTGCAGTTATTAATAATCAAGGACGATCAAGGTATAATAGCTTTAAAAGTCATTAAATCTCTTTCTGTACCAAATAAATGAATTTTAAGTTAAAATTTTGAAGAAAAAAAAGATAAATTAAATTTTATAATTAGAACATAAGAACATAAAAAAATTAGAAATAATTAGAATCCACAAAAGCTTATCAAGACTGTTTAGTCAAGAATACGTAAAGTTGCGTTTTCCTTCGAATGACTCGACTTAGCTTAAAGACCTAGCTTAAATTTTATCATGTAAATAATTAGACATGAAACACGCAATTTATTAAGCTAAGTTATATACAAATATATATACAAAAATGTTATCTAAGCCATCATGCAAAAGTGCAAAACTAAATCACCAATACCCTAAAGAATTGTAAAAATATCTACAACACTTTAAGGGCTTTGGCTTTAACTATATATATATATATATATATATATATATATATATATATATATATATATATATATATATATATATATATATATATATATATATATATATATATATATATATATATATATATAGTTAATATATATATATATATATATATATATATATATATATATATATATAATTAGGATTAATTACTCATTTAAAAAAAAAAACAATTTGTACCAAAATCAAATGTGAAAAATACCAACAAATCAAAAAATTAATTATTGATTTATAAATAATAAAAAAAAAATTCCACAACTCTGTTTTTGTAATATTTTTCATGAAAAATATTATTATAACTTAATTATAATTTTATTTTCTTATCTGGATTTTTATGGCATAATCAAAGTTCACCCAATAATAAATAAACATTATCATAATTAATAAGAAATCAGTTAAATATATTAACTCCAGAAAAAGTAAAATAAAATTACAAATTTTACAGCTTGTAAACTTCGCAAATATCATAGGCTTGTTGGAAAATTAAGCTGGGTGCCTTGAACAATCGGTGACGCCCCGTAGCGCTTTAACTATTATAGATACAAACATTTTAAAAGAATACAAAAATTTACATAAAAGCTTTAGTAGGATTCAAAAAAATTTACAAGAATACAAAAATAATGCGCGTCGCCAGCTTCCAAGCTCGGGGGGGCAGCTAATAATTTTATATAATTTTATAAATATATATATATATATATATATATATATATATATATATATATATATATATATATATATATATATATATATATATATATATATATATATATATATATATATATATATATATATATATATATATATATATATAAACAGAAAAAGACACAAAACTAGAAACATTTGTATGGATAATTAAATGATTATTATTTAAAAAAAAATATTTTATTAAAACAATAGAATATCAAATACAATATGCAATGATGGAAAATTCACAATATAGAGCAGTTGCCAAATTGATATTATTAAAAAAGTAACTTCTTTGGGTTCAAAGCAAATTTATCAACTACTGTTTGAATAAAATAATCATAATTGTCAAACACAAATTTTCTGTGTTGACCCATCATAGCCAGCCCGTTTAACCTGTCGTCTTCCATAGTACTTCGTAGCCAAGTCTTGATCTTTCGCAGAGTACTGAAAGAGCGCTCTACTGTACTGGTGGTGCATGGCTGGGCGAGTAGTATCATCAAAGCCTTTTTCGTCGACGGAAAGAAAGGTTCAGTCTCCTTTAAGACTTGGGAGACAACAAGGTCTTTTAGTTCTTCACTACTCAGTTTCTAATCCTTCCAAATTTTGTACCAAAGTTCTAGCTCTTCTTCTATGCCTTCTAAGTAGTAAAAACTATAAAATGAAGCCGTCTTTTCCTTTAACTCATCGATTGTTATGAATAGCATGTGGAAAAGATGTAGATATGTCAATGCATAAATAAGCAGGTGTATTTTCAGTAGAAATAACCGTAATTCCAAAGAAGAGGTTATAGAATCCAGATACGGAATTATTAAGGATCTTCTCCAGAACTTCGAGGGATTTGTTGCTGGATGGTTGCTGTGGTGCTGCTGCCTACCAACAATCCGTGGTATATTCAGATCAAGTCCTAGTTGCTTGGCGATTTGATTAGCTTCTTTTAACACTTCATCGGTGATTTTTTTTTTTTCATATTTCCGATGCCTCCTAACCATTTCCACAATTTGTTGAAGGTGCTGCGAGGTTTTGACGATATCCAAGGTCTTTGATTGGAGACCATTTACAACTGGCTCTAACATCACAGAGTACTTCACGATCAATATCTTAGCCATGATGAATGACGACTTATATGCCGCTGAATGCAACTGAAAAGCGCTTTTTCTTTTGGCGGTATTCCTTTCAATGGAAAGAGTTTCTAATGCTTGCATCATTCGTACAAAGTGCTCCTTAAACACTCATGCACTTGTGTTGTTCAGACCATCTTGTCTGGCATAGGCTTGGGTTTGGCATTAATTTTCTTCTCAAGACCGACTCGCGAAAAAGCGTAATAATGTCCTTTATAGTTCCCACAGTATTGCGGATTTCTGGTATTGTGTTCAAATCCACGGCCAGATTTAGTCAGTGAAGAGCAATGAAAGAACAATGCTTTTTTATACTTTTTCCGCAATAATGCTTGGACACCTCCTTTTTGGCCAGACATCGTAGAACAGCCATCGAAACCCAAGCCCACGCATTTCTCCGGATCCAGTTCTTCGGTCATGACAAAATCCTCAATGGTTTTTTTCCTAAAGTTTTTGCGTCAAGCTCTTTCAGTTCTACAAAACCAATAAATTCCTCTTCGACTTCATCGGACTCTTTG
>JABUQX010069149.1:0-21800 GCA_015478945.1 Trachelipus rathkii
CCAAAATCGAAACACACACAACCACCCACAACACACACGCACACACACAGACCACTCTGTTTAAACATATCAAATAAGTTTTTTTGTATAAAATAACGTATAATTTTATTAAAACATTTTTGTTTTAATTAAATTCCGTTTTTCTCATTCAATTAATAAGATAGTTTTTTCAAATTTTCTTAAAACTTCTATAATCAATCATTAATTCTTTGAACAAAGAATTTTATTATTAACTGTTAAAACTTTTTTGTTTATAAATTTTAATAACTATCAAGTATTAAAATAATTTTTACTAATTTTTGTTTATTAAAACATATTTTAACGTACCCTAAGCAATAAATCAGAAATCAGTAAGGCAACGACCCTAACATCCCTTCTACACCAAGCTATATCCACGTTTGTTTCTATGACCTTACTGCTTTTTACATCATCTTTACCATGTAAATAAGTATAAAAATAAGCAAAATAAGTTCTTTCATCTGTTAACATAACAAATGTATTTTATTAAAATCATACTATTTTTTTAAATTTAAAAATAACAATTATTCACTTACATTTATATTATTCATTCAATGTTAACAAAATATTTCAAAGTTTTTAAATAATTCGTATTTTCTTTATTTTATTCTTATTATTATCTTGTCTTGACATCCACACGAGAAAATTACAATACAACGCGCACTTCCTTACAGATACGAAACTGACCTCTTCTGGTAAAATGTGTTGAAATAACTACTTTAGGCCTAAATTTAGGATAAACCTTTTTGGTACCCCGGGCTTGCATTTAAGCTAATAACAGGTCAACAAGGTAATTCCAGTATGAGAACAGAGATTCGAGATCAATGTTAATTGTCATATTTTTAATGAAATATATTCAAACTGAACATGCTGGATCGGTAAGATCCTTTCAGCAGGTAGGTAAAACGGAAATGCTTTCCTTTCCCTTGAGTGGAACGGAGATATTCTCTTATCTCTATACATGAACCCACGCATGTTGATTGGCGCCTAGAATTCATTTTTATCGCTTTTTTGGTTTTAGGTATGTAAAAACATGTTTTTTCATATCCCGAGCCTTAGCTTCGTTTATTTTAACTATATGTATAGTTAAGCTTCATAAACATTTTTATAATTTCAGAAACGGCAAAAGTCTATTAACATACATGTAAATATTTATTTAGGAAAGTAAAAATAGGGATAATAAAAACTGTACTATCTAATTAGAATATTTAATAATCATTCACTTTACAAATGTTTAACATTAAATATATCTACAAGATTATTAAATATTTGTTATAAAGTTATATATAATAAATATATTTTCAATGATATATATATAACTATATATACTATATATATCCTATATATTATATTATATATACTATATTATATATATCTATATATTATATAACTACTATATAATATATATATATACTATATATATATATTAAGGTTAACATTAAATATAATACCTCAACATACATTTTACACATGCACATACATTTTTCATTTGATGTTTATGACTATTTCATATTAAAACTCTCTAAATCTTTAAACAGATATGCCAATCATTTAAATCTTTATCGATTATATAGTTTTTCGTGTCTCATTAATACCTTCAGATCAGCAACATATCCGTAAACAGTTTCCCTCTCAGATAATCCATAGTATATTTGCATTTCTGAGATCACCATGCATAAAATAATCTTCTTGCCATTGTTTTCCTAAAGTAGATAGATGAATTCTGTACGGTCTATAGAGATATGGAAGCGATCGGTGAATGTATTTCCGGAGGATCATCCCGACCAGGATCTTTCTCTCATGTTCTGTAGTATGGGTCTAGTATACACTGTAATGGAATTACGGTCACGTAACTTAGATAACACATTGTCTTCTTCAATACTGCCATTAAACACTCGCCTACTAACCTCTGACATATATTTGCTGCTTTAGGCCTGAAATGTAGAATCCATATGAATTAGGTTCAAAATACGGCTGTTTCAATTATTTCGATCCATATTCTAACTTCCCAAACTGATTTATGTTTTGATGTTTTAAAATGCTGAGTAAGTTGCTTATCGTTGGTTTCTTCGCTCTGGCTAATAACTGTTTCGGACCAGTTTAAAGCTGAGTTTGGCTTAAAGTATTCTGTAAGCCACTCTTCAGTGTGGTTACATATACAAAGTAATTCATCTGTACTCATGAAAATACGCTTGGTACTATAACATGGTGATTGGGTAGTACACGTGAAAAATTCAAATCCATTGGGTTTTCTTTGATATAAGAATGAAACCCTACCTCCTGGGATCTTGATTTCCCACTGAATAATGTTTTGTATTGATGTATACCTGTTAAGGTGAATCCATGATATACACTTTAGTGAAAAAAGAACACTTTTTAAACAAAACACAGAGAACTTGTGAACCGCTTAACAGCCAAAACGAGTATGAATTTTAAATGAGTTTGGGTCTAAAAGAATAATAAAACACACCTGCCTCAATGTAAGTTTAAAGAACTTAAGTTAAATTTTCATCCAATATCACAGGTACAGGCTTCAGGAATAATGAAAAAACATGTTTTTTACATACCTTAAAACCAAAAAGCGATAAAATAATTCTCGACCAATCACTATGCGCGGTTCATAATAGAGATAAGGATTCTCCATGCCACTCACAGGAAAGGAAGCATTCCTTCTCCCCTGCTTAAAGGAATCTTACCGTCCAGCATGTTTCAGTTTGAAATATATTTAATAAAAATAATAATAACATTGATCTTCGATTCTTGTCTATACTGGAATTACCTTTTAACCTGGTATTAGGCTTAAATCAGACCCGGGTACAAAACACCAGGTTTTCTAAATTTTAGGCATACAGTAGTTAATTCTCAACAATTCATTTTACAGAAAGGAGGTCACGCTTCGCTATCTGTAAGGAGCTGCGCGTTGTTGTGGTTTTTCTCCGTGTGGATTTTGTCAATGTACATAGATAATAATAATAATAATACACTAATCAGATAAAATAATAATAATAATAATATAAAGAAAATAAAAAATATATTTAAAAAACTTTGAAATATTTTTGTTAACATTGAATTGAATAATATAAATCGTAACCAGTGGTATACATTGTTATTTTTTAAACCCTACAAAAACCTAAGAAATGATTATTCATAAAATACTGTTTATGTTAACAGAGAAGAGCGTTAAATTTTGCTAATTTTTCCTATATCTTATTACTATGGCTAAAGCCATGATGTAAAGCAGTAAGTCAATCGAACAAAACGTGGTATAGCTTGGTGTAGAGGGATGTTAGGGTCTTGCCTTACTGATTTACTGATTTATTGCTTTTAAGGCGTAGTAAAAAAATATAATGTTTTTAATAAATTTTCCATAAAATTTTAGTAACAATTATTTTTAATACTTGAAAGTTCAAATCTTTAAAATCTTTAAATGTTTCAGCTGATATTCCAAGCCGTCTTTCGCAACCAACTAATCACTTCCTATTATAGATAGATTAAGAAACTTATGAAATAATTTTTAGTCTATCTTTGACACCAAATGCAATTTACCAATGTACATGTCTAATACTTCAAATCAAATCTCTTAAAATCTTTAAATGTTATGTTCACACAAAAGAACTTATTTGATCATGTTTAAACAGGTGTGTGTGTGTGTGTGGTGTGGGGGGGGGGGTGTTGTGTGTGTGCGTGTGTGTGAGCGTGCGTGTGTGTGTGTGAGCTGTGTGTGTGTTGTGGGTGTGTGTGTGTGTGTGTTGTGTTTCATGTTGGACATGTCAATTGTAGCATAGATGAATAATAATAGTCATGATGTAAATGAATAAATTAACAAAAAAGATTTGTTCTTTTTATAAGTTGTAATAAAATTTTACGAAGCGAGAAAAATTTGTGGCCTCGTAGTTCTGAAGGCGGAGAACATATGTAGAACAGTTTGAATGAATGAATGTTCAAGAGAATGTATTATAGAATTTTAAGAAAAACTTTGGAAAATAATTTCAGGAAAAATGGAAATTAGCAATATACATGTACGTGTTTAAGTGAATGTGTGTGCTTTTTTTATTTTTTTTTTTTTTTTTTTACAGTTGTCACCACCACTCAACGGGCAGAGCCCTATTCAAGGAGGGGTGTGCTCAAAATCAACAACTAAGCAAATTACGCAGATGAGTTCAACAGATCGCAGGTTTTGAAGTGAGGGAGATTTAAATTCAGCTAGGAAACACAGAAGATGGAATGAATTCCACAAAAAGGATAGACGGGAGGAAAAGAAGGAAGCACCGCAGCGGAAAAGCCTGGATTACCTACATCAACACAAACTCATGTGCAGACACAGCAACCTCCTAGTGAATATCGCACCGGGCGGACGTAAAGGTTGAAGGCACACTGTGTGAAAAAGCTCTTTCCCTCGAGCACCCTGCCGCTGCGGTAACCTATAGAAAAAGAGATAAAGCACCAAACCTATCGCGCCGCAGAAGACTAGAGGGCTCAAGTTGAACATCGGAAAGTACAGAACAGTTCTATAAGCTTTTTAGACTCTGATTCTACCCCTATCCAATAGCCGGGTGAAACCAGAGCCCCCCCAGATAACTCGAGAGCAGTACTCCATACAAGGCGGATGCAGGCCCTTGTATAGCCTGGAGTAACTGTGAAGAGGAAAAAAGTCTCGCAGTCTAAACAGAACTCCAAGTTTTTTTGAGGCAGCCCTAGCAACCATTGTGATGTGAGGTTTCCAGACATTTTTTTGTTTATGTTTAAGGCCAAGGATGTTTAATATTGTCAACAGGGAAGACGAGCGAGAGAACCGTCGAAAAAGAGATAGGAACAGTTGAAGGTGTCTTTAGAAGAGGGAGTTTGTAAGAAGTTGAGTTTTTCCTAAAAAGAATTGAAATTTTCACAAGTTTCAAAACCGACCCCAACCGGAAATTCTATCCAGATCTGCGAGAATAGAATCGGAAGAGGTTAAGACGAGAGGCCCATTGTCTAGAAAGTAAAAGGAAGGAGCAGAAATTGAAAATGAGCTTGAAGATGAGGGTCGAGTCATCGGCATATGAGTGAATATGAGTTAGATGTGCAGGTGAAGAAGATCATTAATGAAAAGCAGGAATAAAGTAAAGGAGATAAGACAGAAACCCTGAGGAACACCACTTATTGACAGAACAAGGAAGAGAGTCGCCCCATCAACAACAGGCGATATTGAGCGATTTGAAAGAAAACTAAGACAATAAGTAAGCAAAGAGAAGGAGGCAACCCAAAGGAGGGAAGCTTGAGGAGAGCAGTGACGCGTGCCCATACTCCCGGTCAAAAAGCTTTGGATATGTCAAGCGCCACCACGCAAAGTCTCCCCGTAGTTCCTTAAGCAGCCAGAAAACCCAATATAAATCCGTTAAAAGGGAAAGTATATCGCCAGTAAGACTTCGAGCGCCGAAAGCCTACTGGCGATCGGAAAGAAGTGAATGAGGTTCCAGATGATCTAAGAATGAGAGTTGAGAAGAGTTCAAAGATCTTAGACAGAATACAAGTAAGAGCTATAGGGCGATAGTTGGAAGGACAGAGCGGCTTCCTGTTTTTCGGAATAGGGTTGGACATGTGCGTGCTTCCAACAATGAGGGAAAGTGTTAGTATTGAGACATAGAGAATATAGTTGAACCGAGGGGCGGGATAGCACGGAAGCACACTCCCTCAAAGACTCGGGGAGGAATCCATCCGGGCACCAGCCTTCCTAACCGTTAGTGGAAAGCTTTCCAGGAGCCCATGCACTCGAATCAAATGGTAATCACAGGCAAGGCCATAAGGACATAAACCTGAGTAGAGAAGGAGGATGGATGAGGAATGCCAGTAGATCGTCCCCAGGGTTGAGTTAGAGGAAAATAGGAGGCCCGAAGAGATTGGCCTTTCACTTGGGAATTAGCAACAGAACCATCAGATCCAAATAGAAGGAGGAAAGACAGATTTACAGTAAGTTGTTGGAAGATGTTTTTGGGTTGCGTAAGAGGCCAGAAAGATTTGTCAGTAGGAGAACCAAGGAGGTTAGCGCACTTTCGTTTGATGAAAGCCCGCTTTGCTCGTCGAAGAGTTATCCCTTTGCAACGATTTCCTAAGCTGAATGATAAATTGCAAAGAGTGATTGGCAGTAAACGAGAATTTTCCACTCCGATAAACGAGCTGTCTCTAGCCTGAATGGCCAGAGAACAAGCACGAATGAACCATGGGATTATGAGGAGAGAAAGATTTAGTCGAAGAAGGAATGAAACCTGCTCATCCCATCACGATTAGCTCCCACCTTTTCGGCAGAAGTTGAAGCGTCACCAGAGACAAAGCAGTCATTCCAATTAATAGTTAGCGTAGAAGCAACGCAAGGCCCCCCAATCGCCCGATCAAAGTGCCAGAAGAGCCGCATTGGGCAGGATGGAGCTGTTGGAGAGGAAGTATTAAAATTAAGAGATATAAGGTTGTGGTCAGATTTAACGATAGGAGCGAAAGTGGTGTATTTTAAGAGAGAAGGACTAGTGGTGAAACATAAGGTCAAGTGTGTGTTCAAGAATTGGTTGGGACGATCCGGAACTGTGTGTGGGTTCTTTAATTAGTTGCTCCAGATCGTTGAGAATGCTAAATATTCGGCCTCCCCCTACTCTAAAATCAGTAGAGAAGGACCCCACCTTCAGTGTTGTGTTACATTGAAATCCCCGTAAATAGAGGACCTCAGTATTTTGGGATGAGAAGATATAACAGTCTCGTGAGAAGTAGTAAGATATTCAAAAAAGGCGTGAAAATCTGTTCTGTTAGGAGAACAGTAGCAGAAGCACAAGATTATTGTAGTAGAAGGAAGAAAGATTTTAAGCCAAAGAACATCGAAGTTAGGAAGAATTCGAGATTCTCGAGAGACGTGTTTACAGTGAGTTGTTTTATGTGTAACATAGGCCACATACTCCACCCTTTAGACGGAAATTATGAAATAAGTTATAGTTAGATATATTAAACGAGTGTGTGTAAGTGTGTATGTCTGTGCGTGTGTACGGGTGTGTGTGTAAGTGTGTGTGTGTGTGTGTGTGTGTGTGTGTGTGTGTGTGTGTGTGTGTGTGTGTGTGTGTGTGTGTTGTGTGTTAAATAATAGAATAACAATAGGCATGAACGTAAATAACACTAAAGCTATAATAAATAATAATTAAATAATAGCGAGATTTATAATATGAGAATAATAGAACTAATAATAGCATTAAGTTAAAAAAATATACATAAAAATCGAAATAAAAATAAATAATAAAAAAGATAATAAAAACGCATAAAAAATAAAAATAATAATAATAAAAATAATAATAAAAATAAAATAATAAAATAATAATAATAAAAATAATAATAAAAATAATAATAATAAAAATAATAAAATAATAATAATAAAATAATAAAAATAAAAATAATATTAATAATAAAAATAAAAATAATAAAAATAATAAAAAAATTAAAAGAATAAAAATAATAATACTAAAAATAATAATAAATAAAATGTATCAAAACAAAAATAAAAAAAATATAAAAGAAAACATAATGTTAATAAATATATGAGTTAAAGCAGTAAAGCAGTAAAACAAAAGCCTACTAATCCCTTTGTATTGATTATTGTATAATATTGATTTACTGTTTTACTGCTTTAAGGTCTGTAAAGTATATGTTTTTAAATAAAATTTCGTACAATTGTAGTAAAATAAAATGTTTATGCATCATATAAGACACTCTGGGTTTTTCTTCTAACATTCATACAATTCTTAAGTAAAAATTTTTAAAATATAAATAACAGTTTGGGACTAAAAGAAAACAGGATATAAAATAAAAAGAAAGTTAATAAATAAATGATGTTAAAGCAGTAAAGCAATAAAGCAGTAAATCAGTAAAGCAGTAAAACAAAGCCTTACTATTCCCTCTGTTGCCTAGGCCAATTGAGCAATTGCATTTACTGTTTTAACCTAGCTTTAAGGTCTGTCAAAGTATATATGTTTTAATAAAATTATGTTTCACAGTTGAAGTAGAAATGAAATGACATTCATAGTATACTTTGAAAAGAAATTTTCTTGAATATTTAACATTGATATCAACAATCTTGAAATAGTGCTAAAAATCAGAAATGGGACCTATAATGAGTTACAGTTTAGGATAATAAAAATTGTTTTTTAATAAAAAATGTTTAAGTATGAATAAAAATGAATGTCCGTCTATTAGGGGATGTTCATGTACACAACACTGAAATAATTGGTTGGGATCCTCTCCATACTGATTTAGGTGGGAGGAGGTCCTCGATCATTACAGTCATTCTCAAACGATCTGGAGCAACATGAAAATTAAAGAACCCACCCCACATTCCCGGATCGTCCAACAATTCTGAACAAACTTGGACCTATGTTTCACCACATAGTCTTCTCTCTTTTAAATACACCACTTTTGCTCCTATCGGTAAATCTGACGACAACCTTATATCTCTCATTTTAATACTTCTCTTTCCAACAGCTCCATCCTGTCCTACGCGTTTTTTCTTGCACTTTGATCGGGCCGATTGGGGGGCCTTGCGTCGTTTCTACGCTAACTATAATTGGAATGAATGCTTTGTCTCTGGTGACGCTTCGACTTCTGCCGATAAGGTGGGAGCTGTTAATCGTTGATGGGATGAGCAGGTTCCATTCCTTCTTCGACTAATCTTTCTCTCCTCAATATCCATGGTTCGATCGTGCTTTTCCTCGTCTCTGGCCATTCAGACTAGAGGCAGTGGCGTATCGGGGGTGGAAAAATTCTCGTTCTTCTATCACTCTAGCTAATTTTCATTCGCAGCTAGAAATCGTTTGCAGGGATACTCTTCGTCGAGCAACGGGCTTTCATCAAACGAAAAGTGCGCTAACCTCCTTGATTCTCCTACTGATAAAATCTTTCTGGCCTCTTACCAATAACATCTCTAACACTTCTTGTAAATCTGTCTTTCCTCCCTTATTCGATCTGATGTTCTGTTGCTAATTCTCAACTGAAGGCCAATCTCTTTGGTCTCCTAATTTGCCTCTAATCAAACCCTGGACGAATTCTGGCATTACTTCAATTCTCTCACCTTCTCTCTCAAGTGTCCAATTGCCTTTGCCTGTGATTGACAGTTTGTCGGGTGCATGGGCTCTCTCTGTTAAATCTATCGAAACGTTAGGAACTCCGGGTGGCCCGGATGGCAATTCCTCCCCGAGTTTTGAGGGAGTGTGCTCCTTCCGTGCTTACCCCGCCCCTCTTTCAACTATATTCCTCTATGTCTCACATACTAATAATCACTCTTCCACTCGTAGTTGGAAGCACGCACAACCATGTCCAACCTATTCCGAAAAAAGGAAGCCGCTCTGATCCTTCTATATATCGCCCGCCCTATAGATCTCACTTGTATTCTATCTAAGATCTTTGAAACCCTTTCCCCAAACTCTCATTTCTTAGATCATCTGGAATCTCATTCACTTCGTTCCGAGATGCGCACAGTATCCGGCATGTTCGGCGTCGCATTCTACTGGCGATAATACATTTCCTACTCTAACCTGAATTTACTGGTTTTCCGCCCTCGACTACGGGGAGACTTGCGTGGTCTGGCGCTTCTACATATCCAAGCAGGTCATTCTGACAGCCGGGTATGGATGCGTCACTGCCCTAAACTCCAATTGCTCCCCCTCCCTTTGGGTTTTCCTCCTTCTCTTTGCTTACTTAATGTCTAGCTTTCTTTCAAATCGCTCAATATTGGCTTGTTGTTCCGATGGAGCAGACTTCCTTCCCTTCCTTTTTCTATCAATCAGGGTGTGTTCTCAGGGTTCTGTCTTATCTCCTACTTTTGTTCCTACTTTTCAAATTAATGATCTCAACCGCACATCTAAATCTATCCCACTCCCGCTATCCGAATGACTCGTTACCCTTATTCTTCTAACTTATTGCTTGCAATTCTGACTCCTCTTGTGTTATGCTTCCCTGAAGAGATTGGCCTCTTCGGTCTCAAATCCTTTTCCCGATTTTTATTTCTCTGCTGATCTTGGATAGAATTTCCGAAGGGTGGTGGTCCGTCTCAATACCCCTTGTGAAAATTCTTCTTTAAAAAACCGCACTTCTAACAAATTCAGCCTCCTCATAAAGACATAACCTTCCTAAACTTTCCTACCTCTTCTTTCGACGGTTCTCTCGTCTCCCTCGCTGTGTCGACAATCATATCATAACTTATCCTTTGGGTGTAACATAAACAAAAAAATCTCTTGGAAACCTCACATCCAACACCACGGTTTGCTAGGGCGGCCTCAAAAGAAACTGGGAGTTCTGTTTAGCACTGCGAGACTTTTTTTTCTCCTCTCAGTTGCTCCAGCTATTACCAAGCCGGCACTCCATCCGCCCTTGTATATAGTACTGTTCTCTAATATCTGGGGGGGCTCTGGTTTCACCCTGCTTTGAATAGGGTCGAGTCAAACGGCCAGGCTTATAAACTTTTCTGTACTCTCCAGTTCACTTGACCCTCTATCTTTGGCGGCGCGTGGTTGGTGCCTTATCCTCTTTTCTATAGTACCCCTAAGCTGCGGCAAGTGCTCGACCGCGACTTATCACTCGCGTACCACCACCTTTACGAACGTCCCTCGTAGCTTACCGACAAGGGGTGCTGTGTCGGGGCATGAGTTTTGTGTTGATAATTGGTAACTCCAGGCTAGGTTCGCTGCGGTGCTTCCTTCTTTCCTGCCACCTCTGTTCTTTGGAATTCTCTTCCATCTTCTGTGTTTCCTGTTGAATTTAATCTCTCTCACTTTAAAGCCCTGCGTCTGTGCTCATCTGCGTAGTTTGCGATAGTTGATGAATGTCTGAGGTGTGCAACACCCCCTCCTTGAATAGGGCTTTGCCCGTGAGTGGTGGTGACAACTGTAAAAAAAAAAAAAAAATTGTATATTTGAAATGAAATTCTTTGAATAGTTTACATTGATATCACAACTATGAAATATTTATCGTTCACGAGGTAATATTGCGCTTGCGGGCGCACGCGGCGGTTACGCGAAAATATTGCGTTTGCGGGCGCACGCGGCAGCGGTTATGCAAGGAGAATCTTGCGCCTGCGAACGGCAGCGTGGCGCGGCGGTTCCTCCGAGCGGGAACGCAACACTGGCGGGCTTTGCGGGATGTCTGTCCTTTGCGCGAGGGCGCCATGTGCGCCCTGGTGGTCCGCTTATGACTTTAGGGGAAGACATCAATATTAGCGTTGTTCTATGATGTAGGGTAGCGTAGGTTAGAAAAAGCTAGAAAATGCTAACTCATAGTAGGAAGCATCCTAGCAACTTAGAATATACATCCAATCGCATTCGCTCATACCTCCTATAACATAGGGGTCGCGCCATCAATATTAGGGCTGTTCTTGATCAGGGTAGGCTAGAAAAAGCTAACTCATACTAGGAAGCATCCTAGCAACTTGTAATGTACCCCAATTGAATCCTCATACCTTATAACCGTAGGGGTTAGAGACACCAATATTAGCCGGCTATTCCTAGGCTCAAGGGCGAGAATAGAAAGGCCTTGACTAAAATAGGTACACCTCAGGTGGCACTAGTGGCACTCCACTTGGGCACTTATAGGGCAACTCACCCTTGGCACTAGACATTGGCACTTAACCACCTGGCACTTATTCATAACTATACGTCATCCCAAGAACACACTACTAGGACACACTCCTAGTCCACTTCCTTACGGGTGTTATTGGTCGAACCATCAAAGTTGAACCATGTCAATACAATCTGACGTTGATTGAGAACCATCAAAGTTGAACCGACAAAGATGACGCGTCATACAAAGAATGAAGTTCATCAATAATGCTGCAGCATTCAAAGTCGCCAAAGCTCTATCAAAGTTGAGCCCATCAAGCTGAGCCATAAAAGCTGAGGCACATCAAAGCTGAACGTCATCACACAGCTGCGGCATCAAAGCTGACCGCACTTAAGATAATCGAAGTGTGTGTGTGTGTGTGTGGTGTGGGTGTGAAGGTGGGTTGGTGTATCTGGTGTGTGTGTAAAGTTCTAATGGGTGGGTTGTATGGGTGTATAAGTGTCTATGTGTATGTGTGTATAGTGTCATAGTGGTGTATGAATGTGTGTGTGTATGTGTGTGTGTATGTGTGTATACAGTGTAAGTGTAAGTGTCATGGCTGGTGGGCATGTGGGTGTATAAAGTGTCTAGTGTGTATGTATGAGTGTGTGTATCTGGTGTGTGTAAGTGTAACGTGTAATATGGGTGAGTGTAAGTTCTATGGGTGAGTGTAAGTGTCTATGGGTGGGTGTATGGGTGTACAAAGTGTTTTATGTGTATGTTGTGTATAAGTGTTTATAAGTGTGTTATGTATGTGTGTGTGTAAGTAATAAAGTGTATATGGGTGAGTGGGAGTAGTGTCTATGGGTGGAAGTGTAAGGTGTCTATAGCTGGGTATATGTGTGTATAGTTTGTCTATGTGTATGTGTGTATAAGTGTCATAGTGTTTGTGTGTGTGTGTGTTGGGTGTGTGTGGTATCTGTGTGTAGGTGTAGGTGTGAGTGTAAGTGATACATACACACACTATATAGTATATATATATATACCTCAATCCATACCACTATCATCTCATAACATTATATTCATACCACCCCTAAACCTACCCTCCATATATACTTATATCCACTATATACTAAATCTTGTATTTTAGTCAATAACGCTATAACAGGTACCCTTAACCTGTGATGCATCGTGGCGTTTCACGGGTCACAAGTATATATATATATATATATTACGATATATATAATTATAATATATATATATACTATATATTATATTTGCAATATATATATATATATATTATTATATATACTATTATACTATTTATACTATATATTATATAGTATATACATATACTATATACTACTATATATATATATATTTTAATATATATATAAATATATATAAAAGTTGACGCCCATCAAAGGCTGAGCCATTTAAATGAAGCATAAAAAGGCCTGAGGCCTCAAAGCTGAGGCATCAAAGCTGCGGTCTCAAAGTTGAGGCATCCAAAGCTAGAGGCAAAAAATTAAGATATCTTGAGTGTGTGTGTGTGGTGTGTGGTGTGTGTGTGTGTGTGTGTGTTGTGTGTGGGTTGGTGTATCTGTGTGTCCGAGTGAAGTGTCTAATGGGTGGGTGTATGTGTTATAAGTGTTAACCTGTGTATGTCGTGTATACAGTGTCATAAAGTGTGGTATGGTATGTGTGTGTATGTGTGTATAAGTGTAGGTGTAAGTGTCAATATGGCTAGGTGTCTGTGTGTAATAGTGTCATAGTGCTGCTATTTGTATGTGTTGTCGTGTATCTGGGTGTGTGTAAGTGGTAAGTGGTAATATGTGGGTGAGTGTAAGTTGTCCTATGGGTGAAGTGTAAGTGTCTATGGGTGGGTGTATGGGTGTATAAGTGTTATGTGTATGTGTGTATAACAAAGTGTCATGAGTGTGTATGTAATGTCATGGCTGTGTATCTGGGTGTGTACACACGTATAGTGTATATGGGTTATGTACAAGTGCTCTAGGGCTGATGTAATGTGTCCTACTCGTTGCTTGGGTGTATGTGTGTATGTTTCTTATGTGTATGTGTGGTATAAGTGTCATAGGTGTGATGGTGTGTGGGTGTGGTGTGTATCTGTGTGTAGGTGTAGGTGTGAGTGTAAGTGATACATATATCCTACATTAATATATCCATCTATACCTATTATCTATATATATATATTATATATATATATATATATATATATATATATATATATATATATAATATATAGTATTATATAATTTTTGTGTGTGTAGTGTATATATATATATATAACCTATACATACCCTTACTTGAGCACGTGGCGTTTTCACGGGTTCGCAACCTCTATCTATCCGTTTTATAATATACTAACTAATATAATATTATATATACCTATATATATAGTATATTATCTAGTATAGTTATGGATATAATATATATTACTATACCTATATAATACTATTATCTATAATATATATATATATATATATATATATATATATATATATATATAAATATAAAATCTGGATTTAAATTTTGAAATGTTACATAGACTTGTAACATAAAAGATACTTGTTTCTCTGATCTTAGCTTGGATCTGTGGGTTAAATGCCCTGTACTTCCCAAAGTGGTAAGTGGTCGAGTTCTACTTGGGCTTATATTTTGAACCGCAAACCCTCGGACAGGTAAAGAGACGCGTAAGCTCGTTAGTCATTCAGGACGGTAAAGAGGCAGACGATAAGGGAGCGAGGTGGAAAGTCACGTAGGTCATCGCACCAGTGTTTGTGTGTGTGTGTGTTGTGTGGGTGTGTGTGTGGTGTGCGTGTGTGTTCAGTTAGGACTAGATACCTACATGCGTCGTTCAAGTTGGGATAGATACCTACATGCGTTCAAGTTAGGATAGATACATAACATGCGTTCCCCAAACGTTAGGATCGGTACACTACAGTAGAACAGTACCACTACATGACCTCACCATGTTAGGGCACAGTTCATACCCAAGGTAACAGCAGTCCAGGTACGCTGCCTGAAGTTCGACTTGAATTCCTCACGAACCTTCAATGAAAGGTTCAAAATATTTTCAGAGCCCTGATACGGTATCGCAAGGTCAGAGATATCAAAGGTCAACCAACATCAAAAAAGGGGGGGCATGCGACCCTAAACCGGGGGGCCAAAACTGGGGGAGACATGTGCCGACCGGTTGCTACGCACGTCTGGCGCACTCCCTTTCTCCGAAGGGGTGGCCAAAAATCCCTGTAATTATATATATACATACAAATGCACCTGGAAGGCTAAAAGTTTCGGCGGATCCCCCTAACTACTTACTATCTTTGATAACTGAGACCATCTATTTTGTAATCACATTTTTTGTTTCATACCAAAAACTCCAACAATGTAATAATCTTACAATTTATCGGTACTTAAATTTCCATTTGCCTGTTTTTGACCAAATTTTAACAATCCTTGTTCAAAATAATCGCTTTGGAGTAATTGATAATAATCTTTCTCACATATTATAGATTCCTAAGTTTCGCCATCACCCGCAAATTTCGAAAGATTGGCCCTAAAATATCTCATCAAAATGTCATTTTACAATATATAATGAGCAGTATTGGATCCAGGACGATCCTTAGGGTACATCCACTAATAACAGTTCGTACGCAATCTGAGCATTCACCAATTGATACGACTCGTTGTTCGTCGATCCGATATCCAATTTTTAATAAGTCCACATTTAAGTCTTTCTCGAATTCCCATGGAACTCTAAGGCTTTTCCAATAACTTTGATGAAGGGACGGTTATCAAATGCTTTTGAAAAGTCTAAGTAAATGACAATCAAAAATATTTATAGCTATCTATATCGTTAATTACATTGAAAAATTCTAGTAAATTTGGTTAACCGTGTTGGGAATACTTGAGGCATCCATGATCTTCAAGAATGTGGCAACTAATTTGTCAACATATAGAATTTTTGGTCAGTAATTATTCGGATCTTACGATCTCCTTTTTTAAAAAATAGGAGTTACATTAGCAAGTTTGAAATCATGAGGAACTATTCCTTCTTTAAAGACTTATTGAAAATCATTGTCAAAGGTTTCACTAATATATCTTTCAAATTTTTGAGATACATTGGATAGTATCCATCTGGTTCATCTGATTTGTTTATTAATAGTTTATCAATCTGGAAAGCAACTTCCTCTTCTTAATCTTAGACATTTCAAATGTATCTAAATATTGTTTGCAATAAAAATCCCTTAATGTCTTTCATGCTAGGCACGCTATCTAGATTCCCTTTAACAAAAAAACTGAAAAAAAGCATTTAAAAAAAATGTTGCCAAATCAGCACTGTTTGATTTTCTGTTTGATTTTAAATTTCCATTAATGTCCAGTAATGGTCCAATTGATTCCTTGGTGGAACTTTTGTTATTAACATACTGTATTTGTAAAACCTTTTAGGATTTATTTTACTTTCTCTAGCAATATTAATTTCCTAGTTTCGCTTATAGTATCTAATTAATCGTTTGCAGTTTGACTACAAGTTGTGCAACTATTATTAGAAATTTCCACTGAAGAGGAGCTTAAAGTTTATAAAACTCTATTTCTATTACCAAAGAATCTCTTATTTAATTGTTCCACCATCTTGGCTTCAAATTTGGTAAAGTTCGCTTCATTTTATATGGAACAAAATCTTTTTCTTTGTCTTTAAATATTTGTAGAAACGTATCCCACATTACATTTGCATTTCCTGTTAATATTTCATCCCAATCATAGACAGATAAACTGTCCTTTAAGCCATTAAAATTGGCGTTCTTAAAATCTGGAAATTTCAATTAGTTGCTATGGCGTCATTTCAATGATGATGTAAATTTAATCATGTTATGATCACACCAATAGGTTTGACATCAAAACCTACTTACCAGAGGTCAAAACCAGGCTCCGCTATTAGCTTAAAGTCACAAATAGTGTTTCCCCTCCTGGTGCAGGCAATCGTATTTTGAAAAAGGAGAAATTATCTCTAAAATTTTTTAGTAGCCGCTTTCCTTCCGGATCTGCATCAAGTAAATTATATTCGATATTTGGGCAGTTAAAGTCTCCTACAATTATTGTATACCCTTCTGAGATTCTGCTCAATTCTTTATACAAAGCTACATCTATTACTGATTGTGAGGACGGTGGACGATAGACATTTATTAAGTTCAATTTTATATTCGATGTTTCTATTTTAACACCAAGGATATCAATTTCATCAACATCAGCTAGTTCTAGCTGAGTAGTTAGATATATATCTTTTATATAAATCATAACGCCACCCCCTTCCTTATTATTGTTTCTATCCTTGAAAAATAATTTATAACCATCAATTTGAAATTCAGAAACAAAATCACGATCTTTAAAGTTGCACCATGTTTCATCGATTGTAAATTACTTCGTAAACAATAGCTTTAAATTTATTAACATGTTTTGGATACTTCTTGCGCTAAAAGATATCGCTTTCATTTCCCAAATATAATTATAGCGTAATCATCTGGCACGAAACAATATTGACTTTAAATTCATTTATATCTGTTTTGAGTATATATCTCACTAAGAAAAAGAAGAAGAAGAAGAAGAAGAAGAAGAAGAAGAAGAAGAAGAAGAAGAAGAAGAAGAAGAAGAAGAAGAAGAAGAAGAAGAAAAGAAGAAAGAGAGAAGAAGAAAGAAAGAGAAAAGAAAAGAAAGAAGGAAAGAAAGAAGAAGAAGAAGAGAAGAACACAGAACACCGACTAGCAGAAGACTTTACAGTCCACTCAAGGCTAGTCTGTTAAGTATTTTGTTTTTTTAAATTGGTTGGATGTGTCTACAGTTATTAAAAAAACCTGTTATGTATTTTTTGAAATAAGTATATTATTTTTCCTATTTCTATGTAACATATGAGTTACTCACTTAGAGCAGATCTGCTTCTAAGTAACAAACATCATAGTATGTTAAGTTTTTGTTTATTTATTATTAATTTACGATCAATTTGAATCACCAATCTTAGAAGATTGTTATGTTCTGTAGGTGAACATCAGGCTCTATTTACTACAGTTTTATTCAGATGTGATCAGGTGAATATAATCATGAAGGCTGATATATGTTCTATGCGGAAGCTATCAAAAGCCATCAACTACAGCCATTCAGCGTGATCGGGCCGAATAGAATCTTGAAGGCTCCGATATAATTTCTGTAGATAATATCAGAAAACCATATACCGAGTTATTTCATTAGGTGTTTATGGCTGATCAATTCACCAGGCCAAAACAATCAAACTATTGCATTACGGGTTGAAGTGTTGCGATAGATCAGTGCATGCTTCTCTACAACAGGAATAACACTTTTTGAAGCCATGTTTATCATAACTATTACAAACAATATTCTTTTACGCTAATATATATTGGCATTTCTAAATAGTTTCAGTACTGGTTTTGATTTTACAATATTCGGTTCTGAAGAAGGCTGAAGATTCTTTTTCGCATTGAACCAGGAAATAAGGAAGATGGGAAATTGTTCATTTGTTCAGAACAGTGTTTATCAACTTTCTTGGGGCATGATCGATGTTAGCGCTGTTCACTATTTCATAATTTTGATTATTCCATTTGTCAATTACATCGTGTAAGAGAAGAAATTCTTTGCTATATTTGTTTAGAAATCGTTTATGACAGAGTTTATGCCCTTACTTCGTGTTACATCATTAAAATTATATCTGAAGAATTGCTTGTAATCGATATTGTCAGATTTATTTAGTATTTTGAAAACTTCTATTAATTTTCCTCTCAATCTTCTTGTCTCTAAAAAATTGGATATCTAATTCACGTAGTCGTTGTTCGTATGATTTACCTCTCAATTCGGGGATTAATTTAGTTGCCCTTCTTTGAATTCTTTCAATTTTTTCTATGTCTTTTTTGTGGTATGGACTCCAAAACTGCACTGAGTATTCCAGATGAAGTCTAACTAATGTTTTATAGAGAGGAAATATTATATTTTTAGATTTATATTCGAAGTTTCTGGCATAAATCCTAGAGCTTTATTTGCTTTTTAACAGCTTCAGCACATTGTTTCGCAAACTTTAAATCCTCATTAATTTTAATACTCCTAAATCCTTTTCCTCACTGACAACTTTGATGTAATTGTGTCATCTATTTGTAATCTGTATTCATTGTTCCCACTGCAAAAATGTACTCTTTACATTTATCGGCATGAGCATTTCATTATATGTTTTTTGACCATTAATTTACAATCTTGTTTAAGTCGCTTTGGAGTAATTGATAATCTTTCTCACATATTATGCGATTTCCAAGTTTCGTATCATCCTCAAATTTAGAAATATTGCCTAAAATATTGTCATCTATGTCATTTACATATATAATGAAAACAGTATTGGACCCAGGACAGATCCTTGGGGTACACCACTAGTAACATTCGTCCAATCTGAGCATTCACCATTGATAACGACTCGTTGTCGATCCGAAAGCCAATTTTTAATCCAATTTAAAAGTCTTCTTCGAATACTATGAGCTCTAAGCTTTTCCAATAATCTTTGATGATGGACGGTATCAAATGCCTTATGTAAGTCTAAGTAAATGACATCGAAGGATTTATAATTATCTACATCGTTAATAACCACATTAAAAAATTCTAGCAAATTTGTTAAGCATGATCTATTTCTTCTAAAACCGTGTTGGGTATTCTTGAGCAATCCATGATCTTCAAGATGTGCAACTAACCTATTAGTTAGTATTGCTTCAAAAATTTTACCAACCATAGAAGTCAAGCTAATTGGTCTGTAGTTATTCGGAACCTTACGATCTCCTTTTTTGAAAATGGGAGTTATGTTAGCAATTTTGAAATCATGAGGAACTATTCCTTCCTTTAAGACTTATTCAGAAAGCATTGTCAAAGGTTTGCTAATATGTCTTTCAAATTTTTGAGATGCATTGGATAGTATCATCTGGTCCAGGTGATTTATTTATTAACAGTTTATCAATCTGGAAAGCAACTTATATCGTCATTATTTAAATGTATATAAAATATTATCTACATAAAAATTCTTGGCTTCCATGCTAGGCAGGCTATCTAAGATTCTCTTTCTTTCGTAAAAACTGTCGAGAAAAAATTATTTAAAATGTTTGCCATATCAGCACTGTTTGATTTTAAATTACCATTAATGTCCAGTAAGGGTTCAATTGATTCCTTAATGGAACTTTTGTTTTTAACATATTTGTAAAACTTTTTAGGATTAATTTTACATTCACGAGCAATATTAATTTCATAGTTTCATTTATAATATCTAATTAATCGTTTGCAGCTTCGCCGACAAGCTATGTAACTATTATTATTTTCCACTGAAGGAGACGACTTCCATAGTTTATATGCTCTATTTCTATTACTTAAATAATCTCTAATTTTATTATTCCACCATTTTGGCTTCGAATTTGGTAAAGTTAGCTTCATTTTATATGGAACAAATCTTTTTCTTTGTCTTTAAATATTTGTAGAAACGTATCCCACATTACATTTGCATTTCCTGTTAATACCTCATCCCAGTCATAGACAGATAAACTGTCTTTTAAGCCATTAAAATTGGCGTTCTTAAAATCTGTGTATTTTGTTTTCAATATTAATGGTTAATTTAATCATGTTATGATCACTTTTACCAATGGGTTCGATAACCTCAAAACTTCTTACCAAGTTCAAGTGACTCACTATTAATAGGTCTAAAATATTGTTTCCCCTCATAGGGCAATCAATTATTTGAAAAAGGAAATTATCTCCTAAGAATTTTAGTAATCGCTTTCCTTCTGGATCTGCATCAAGTAAATTATAGTCGATATTTGGGCAGTTAAAGTCTCCTACAATTATTGTGAATCCTTCTGAGACTCTGCTCAATTCTTTATACAAAGCTACATCTATTAGAAGAAGAAGAAGAAGAAGAAGAAGAAGAAGAAGAAGAAGAAGAAGAAGAAGAAGAAGAAGAAGAGATAAGGTGTTTTAAGTTATCGAACGGGATGTCAAACAGTATATTGTTCTCATTTACATAGTCCTCCAACCACTCCAGTGTTCTGCAAATGGGTACGTTAGTGAACAGAGACACCACATCGAAGCTAAGGATGGTTTTATTTTGAAGTTGAGTTTCATTAAGACAAGATATGAAAACAACAATCAGGTCTCCCTATGGGCTCCCCATTGTCCCCAACACTCAGCAATATATTTATGGAATTCTTCGAAAAGCATATCGTCTTCAGTCATCCCAACTACTCAGAGATTTTTTGGAAAAGATACGTCGACGACGTATTCGTGGCGCTGCCCACCCAACTAGACCCCCAAGTCATGCTGAATCACCTATTACAACGGTGTATAGGAAACCAACCCATGTGGAATTCTATATAAATTGGCTCTCCACCCACTCTTATAATACAAAAATGTCCGTCATTTCTTCACAAATACTTAGAGCTCTTAGAATCTGTAGTCCTGCCGAGCTGGAGGGAGAATTGGATCACATCAAAGAAGTCTTTTCTAAACTGCATTACCCAAGTAAAATCTTTCACAAAGCACTAAACAGAGCAAAGAAATCGTTCTACAACAGTCTACAGGACAACACGGTCACATCACCTGATATTTATATCAATATACCAACAGATGGTCCAAATAAATACAGATACCTACTACCACCGAACATACAACCTGTGAAAAACATAACCAATTTAAAGACATCCCTTCAATGCAAAAACATTGCAGACTCCACTTCGGCTCAGCCCATCCCGGGAATTTACAATATTGGTTGCACAGGTTGTCCTAACACATATATAGGAGAATCGGTCGATATAAAAAGAAGAATATACCAACATGGTTATGATCTCCAAACAGATAATTTAAATTCCGCATTGGTTAAACACAGAAGCCAATTTAATCACCAAATAAATGAAAAAAACTACCAGATTCTTCAAAAAAATGGAAACACATTTAAACGAAAATTATTGGAGAGCCTCCTGATTTATAATACAAAACAAAAACATATGAATGTAATAGAGGGAGAAATGAAAATAGACCCTATTCTCAACAACATCCTTTTAACTGATAAAAAATGGAAAATTATAGTGAATAAAATCAAAGAAGAAAACCAACAAAATCCGAACACATCCAGTCACTGAACAAAATTAGAATGTATCAAATTAGTCGCGCACGGCATAAGATTGAATAAGGTCCGGCAGGAC
>JABUQX010069150.1:7500-29592 GCA_015478945.1 Trachelipus rathkii
AAACGGATCTATACTTTAAGAATTTATGTGACATAACGTACAAATATAATATTCTTTGGATAATGGTTTTTGCGATCTGCAGCTTAACAGTGGTTCACTGTAGATCTCAGCCCAATATGCAGCACATCCAGCAGATTTCCTAGGCCATCTCTTCTTGTTCCTCTAAGTAGGCTCGCTTTTGATGATCATCACTATTTATTTATTTTATAATTTCTATTAGTTTGTTTAGATGTACTTGGAGCGTCAGATATTTTACTGTGATTTTATAATTGACTTTGTCACATTTGCATTACGTTTCATTTGCTATTTGGCAACTTGCTGACAAGTTACCTCAATCAAAGTAACTGGTGCGCCACAACATATGCACCACGCATGTGTGTTAACCATGATTCGCAGCAAAATTAAGTATGTGCAGTTTTTAATCGTTTCATCTATGCAGGTATATTTTTATTTATATATAAATACTATATTTATCTATATTTATATAATATATATTTATATTTATTATTAGTTATTATTATTATATTTATTATTTTTTTTTTTATTTTTTAATTATTTATTTATTTTATCATTTTTATTTATTATTAATATTTTTTTTTTTAATTTATTATTAATTTTATTTATTATTTAATTATTTTTATTATATTTATTATTTTATATATTATTTTTATATTATTATAATTTTATTTTATTTTATATTTTATTCGATACCGTGCATGGACATCATACTCCGCTTTTTTTCCGCGGAGCGTTTACTTTCTGACGCTTTTTATTAATAGAAAATCCGCTTATCGCTGCTTTGCTCTTGGGATGTTTGCGTTCTGGAGTATTTATTGTTCGATATTTATAGATAATTTTTATAATAATCTTATATTATTGAATTCTGAGCACATTATTTTAAATTTGAGAAGACCATGGTTGACCGAGTCCACTGTGTAATGATTGATCATGATTCTCAATCTGTCATGAATGTTCATATATTAATTGTGACGTCAAACTGCTATCTGGGGTTATCAACTTAGCTGGAAGTTATTACACTTCTATTGATGATGTAAAAGATGGTAATTTGCTTAAAGAAACCTCTTGACTATGTAACGACTAAGTTCGCATTCCAGAAAGTTAACATTCTTATCTAATTGTTGGAAGGAATTGACATAATTCACACTGCTTAGATGGCTTATTGAAGATCCATTTTGAAATGATAATTACCCAAAAAGATCAGCGCCTCTATCATGCTTCTGTCTCCGATGTAATGCCATTAATCTCAACGCTAAGGAAGCATTTGAACCATCTTCAAGATGAAAATGATGATAGGTTTTACAAATGAATTGAAGATGTATATTATAAACTTAGATTGATAGGATAATCGCTTTGGTTCTAGTGGATATTAATGTTACTCTTCATTAATATTGCAACTTATCTTAGATCCCAGTTATAAGGCAAAGTTTTGTACACAATATGGAACAAGTTAATATTCGTAACTTTGGTGCACTTGTAAATTACTTTCATCCGAACAGTAGCTATTATATTAATTCGCCACCCATTAAAGGAAAAAACGAAATCTATACACAACACAACATAACCTTCTAACAAGTAAATCACTTACAGATTCACTGGAAAGAATTTACTACTAGTCCTCATAGTGATATGAAGAAACACATCGTCATTTGCCAAAAGTATGTAGTGCAAATGATTGAAACTATCACCAAGAAAAACAATAGATTCAAATGATGATCTAATCAGTTGGTGGAAAGTTAAGCAAAAAGTTTACCCACAATGTTTGTTTATTTTTATATATATATAATATATATATATATATATATTATATATATATATATATATATTATATATATATATAATATATATATACTTATATATTATTTATATATATTAATATTATATATATATATAAATATATATATATTATATATAATATATTATATATTATATACTATATATTATATTATATATATATATTATATATATATATATGATATAATATATATATAATATTTTATTATATTTATATTATATATTTTATATATTCCTTTACTTTTTATATACTATATATTATGATTATATATATATATTAATATAATATATAGAGATTTTATATATATATATATATATATATATATATATATATATTATATATACATATTATATATATATATATATAATATATATATATTTTATATATTATTATATATATATATATAGTATATATATATATTTTTTTATTTTATATATATATTATATATATATATATATATATATATATATATATATATATATATATATATATATATATATATATATATAATATATATATATATATCATATATGTATATATATATATATATAATATATATATTTATTATAATATATATATATATATATATATATATAATATATATATAAATATAATATATTATAAATGCTAGATTATAATATATTAATATATATATATATATATAGTATATAATATTATATATATATATTAATATATATATATATATATATTATATATATATATATATATATATATATATATATATATATATATATAATATATATATATATATATATATATATTTAGATAGTTAGGATAATAAACGCCAAATTCCTGAGAGGCTTTTATTTACATCCTATCCAAAAACATCTAGAAATGATCTGAACAAAGTAGTCTGAAAGACTACTCCAAAAAAATCTTCTAAAAAATTGTAGTCTGAAAGACTAACTCCAAAAAAACCTAAATAAAGAAAAATGGGAAATACTATATCAGTTACATATAATTTTAAAAAATCATTAAGCTGTAATTAAAAATCAATTAGTTGTTTTACAATATATAACAATATTATAACAAATAAAAACACATCAAATTTCTCCAATATTACAATTCATATTTTTATTAAAAATAATAAAAGTATTAATTGCAATATAATAATTAATTACAAAATATATTTCAAAGATAATTAACAAATATATTTCATTAGATATGGCAAACATCTTTATTTTTAAAACAATAAAAAATTATTATTATTATTATTATTATTATTATTATTATTATTATTATTATTATTATTATTATTATTATTATTATTATTATTATTATTATTATTTAAAGTAAATTAACTGTTACCTTTGCACAGCGGTGGAAATGTTTTTTAATGAAAGTGAGAACGTCCTTTGTTTGTCTCACTAATCTTTTATCTGCCTTTATTTTTAAGTTTTACAATTAAAAATGGAAAAAGAAAAAACAGTATACCATTTTGTACATTATATAATATATATAATATATATAATATATAATATATTCAAAATAATATATACTATATCATGTTTCACTTCTCTAAGCAAACTTCTATCTTTAATTTAAATTTTCGCGCCTCTATGACACTACTTAAGGGAGCTATTTCATTAGCTGGTTACTTTAGCAGGTCTCAGGCCCAAACAAACGACTTTTCTTGTGATCCAACCCTTTTTAAAAGATCGTATCCCTCCAAAACCCTCTCTAATCTCTCTAAACCCCTAAAGTTTCTCCCTCTCATTCCCCATCATTCTCTCCCTCTCTCAATCGTTCTTCTAACGTGAAGTCTAAAATGGATTTCTTGAAACAAATCTAGATTCTAGATTGATTCCTAGATTTAGGAATGGATTTAGGAATGGATTTTTTAGGAATAGATATTCCCAGATTGAGAATTGAGTCACAGACTGATTTCAACATCATGGCGCCAACTTTATGATCCAAAAGCTCAACAAAGTGCCGATTCAGGCCATAAAAAAGATATTAAAAGAAAAGTTAGTTAAACACAAAATGTTGAAATGTAACCGAAGCTTGAGAAATGGATTATGAAGCAGAAATTTGTTTTCAAATTATAAGTTTATTTCCAAATCAAGAAAGTTTTATTGATTTTATTTATTGAGAAATCTAATTCACAATAAGGACTCTGCCTTCGGAAAAATTAAAATTCATAAGGATTTTAATTCTATTAGTACTATAAACTTATAATTCAAAAATTAGAAATTCATAAAGGATATTAGTCTAAGTTAGCAACATTAGAATATACTTCCACTTCTTGAGAAGTAGATTGCCTATATGGAATAGGTGGTGGCATCGGAGGTTTGGGTATTAATGATTGTCTAAATTTTATGGGAGGTTGTACCAAGGGTTCAATTTCAATTTGATTCTGTGGGGTATTTTGAACTGGGGTTACCTCTAATGGAAGGGTTGAAATGGGTATATTATTCAATGGAATATCTTGGGTTTCTTGATTTAATTCTTTCAAACATTTTCCACACAATGCTTTTCTATAAGACCAAGTCAAATAAATAATCACTATGACGAAAATGAATAAAATAACACTAGTTGTTCCTCCACCGATATATGGGATTAATTTAACTTGAGAAAGATAAGGAGTTAATGGGTGGATGGTATTATTAATACTGTCTAGTCTCTTATTCCACTGAACTTCTTTCATTATTTGAAACTTTGGAAATATTGCTGCAGAGATATTTGGCAAAGCAACATGAGTTAAAAAATTAAACAAAACTTTATCGGATTGAGCAATTAATGAAGTTAATGAAATATTTTTCTCTAAATGAATGGGATTTTTAAATTGATAATTAGCAGAGGTAAAAGTACAACCATGAGGAATATTGAAAATAAAATTATTTATATGCTGTACGGAATGAGGTCTTTCGCAGGAAATGGAAGCTCTAATTTTTTCTGCAAAAGATATAATAGTAAAATGTCCTAGGGTTACTGTGAAGGGTTCTTTAGTTATAGGACATGATGAGAAATTAGTAGTATAGTTAAGCAAAAGCGATAGCAAGCATGTTTTGTCATCAATGGATGTAAAAGGTTGTGATTGAGGGCAAACTGCTGTTTTCCCTATGTTACGACAATAGTCATGAACTGAATTTCGTAGATAAGTATATTTTCGCTGACCATAATTAACGAAAAGATAATTATTCGGTGTATTATACATTATTCGAACAGAAGTTTCATTAATGGAATGAATGTTGGGAATGGAATTAACTTATATGAAATAAATTTTTCATTTGAAATGAATGGAATTAGTGTAATTAATTCAAATGGATTAGTGGTTGATTTTATAGTCCATGAGTATGTCAAAAATGAATGATAGGTTGTCGCTTCTAATGGTATGATAGGAATGTAATTTAGTAGTTTGTTGGTCATTTCTTTTAGATATATGGTAACAAAAAGAGGGTGAATAAAGTGATCTTAGTTAAATCTTGGTTTTAGCTAAATTGCAATGGGGATAACTAATTGATGTATCATTGTAATATGTTTAACTGAATGTTCATAGCTAACATACGTAGTTAATGTAATCCTATTAGCGATTCTTCACCATTAACTGTTAAGTATTGAGTTATGGGTTGCAAGTTGATACTGTATTTATTGACAATTTCGTATTATTGTAGTTTTAATTTGGAAATTCCTGATAGCTGTTCGGTTATTCGACTTTAACTGTTCTTGTTAAGCTCATTAACTAATAAATTTGAAGTACTCGCAAAGTTACCTAATATATTTATCTTTTTTCTCAAAAATTTAATTTGTTTATCAGTCGCGGTACCAAATAAAATATTAAGAATATCTCCTCCCAATTCGAAAGCAGCTCTTTTGTATCTTGTTTGGGAGTGAATCCATGGTAAGCTTTTAAGTTCAATTAATTTAAGGGATATTACTTTAGTTCTAATTTTTATGAGTTGAAATTCCCATTTGTGCGCTCTTTGGTTTATGGAAATATTAATAAAATTATCATTGAACGCAGGCAAAAATTTATCTTTTAAAGTATCTATCATTTTAGTGGTTCTATAAATAGTGGTTTTAATTTCTGATGGGCATTCTAAAGATACAATCAAGTCAAGATATCCTTCAATGAAATTTACTTCACCGGAGTGATACAAAATGATACCTGGCAGTACTCTTGTCTCTTCATTAATGTTAGTGGAGATGGATAAGACTGCAGGTAAAAGAAGTAATGCAAAAACTGGACGTAACATTTTCATTACAGTCTGAAATGATTATTACTTCGATTTATATGTAGGTCCCAGTGTTATTGTAAAATTAAAAGTATATATAATCATTAATTGTATAATATTCTTTTTTAAAGTGGTTACCTATTTGATTATACTGAGTTACTGTTATTTATTTTAAAATTCCAAAATTGGACTCAAGTTTGATATGTTTCTGATAATAAATTTAATTAATGAAATCAAATAATTAAAATAAAATGAACTTCATAAAATGAAATCAAGTTTATTGGATCTTGGATAATAAAACTTAAAAGATAAGTAATGTTAAGAAACTATTCTGGATAATGAATTAAAATGAAAATTAAAGATTGAAATAATTATATAGCATCAGGCTGATATTTAATTATCAAGTAAATATGCTGTTCAAGGCTATATTAGATATTTTAATCAAAACTAAATTATTTAGCCATTAACGGTCTTAAGTTCTGAATTAAAATCAAAATTTAATTATAAAATAAAACAGCTGATTGATTATTATAGGCTTAGGCTAATTAATATTATAAGATAAAAAATTAAAAAGTAAAAGCAAGCTAAGATAATAGCTTTTTTTGTTAAAGTAATACTTAATTAAAATTAATTAAAAAGAATCTTTTAAATAAAATCTGATTATTTTTATTATTCTAATATTAAAACGAAATTTTTCGATTTTTATTTTGTTTTCTTTTAAAAATAAAAAATAATAATAAAAACATGTTACTAATAAAAAATAAAAGTATATAAATAAAAGTATATAAACGTTGTTATTTTACGAAACGTAAAATTAAAATTTTTCTATTTTTTTATGGTTTTTTAGTTTCAAAAGAAAAGAATGACCCCTGGGGGCAAAAAAAATTATCCGAATTCGTAACGGACATAATAAAAATATGGAAACTTATACTTAAAAAATTAAGAGTAGAAAAGTGTAAACATGTGTTTTGTGTAATATATTGTAATAGAAATATAAAAACTTAAACCTAAAGGTTATGAACACAAATAAAATATAATAAAATATTTATTTACAAAAAGATTTTTTACAATTCTAAGAGATTTTAACTCTTAGGAGGCAAGTAGTGGAGTGTATTTCCTCTTCTAGTCATCTCTAATGGCAAAACAACTGGAGGTCTCTTTAACACTGGTTCAGACGACTCTTTTGTTGTTTTATCAGTTCTTGGTGATCTTGGTGGTAGAGGTGGAGGAGATTCTTGCTCTCTCTCTTTGCCTTGTTTGGCTTCTTGTAACCCTTGGTTCCACATCCCTCGGACCTCTGAATTGCTGGTGAGGTCTATACGACGGATCTTCTTTTCTATCATCTCTTGTGCCTTCAGATGTTGATAAATCCATAATTTCTTCTGGAGGTGTTACCTCATCATCTTTGGGAAGTGCTTCAGAACTTGGCACATTTTCCCCTACAGTTCCATCTGCAAGTGGTGTTACCAAAGCATCCTCTTGTACTTCTGCAATGACAGGCTGTTCCTCGTGTTCAGAACTGTCTGAAATATATGAATCCTCTTGTCTGATTGGTGATAGAGACGGTCTATATCCTCTTACTTGAGTTCTTGTTTGTGGAGTAGAATTAATCAATCTACTTCCTTGAGGAGTATCAGGTATTCTTTGATTACAAGAAGTTTGTGTTTCTACTACAGGATTCTTTTGTTCTTGTGTTGAATCCTCTGGTATAACATTTTGTTCATCATAAAAATTAGGGGGAATCCAAGAAGAAGTGGTTGGAGATTCTTGATCATCTACCTGTCGATCTACTTCTTCAGGTTCCATACTTGTTCTTTCTGTTGTAATTTTCGGGGAATCCAATGTTTCTTGAATTGCATCTGGATTCCAAATCTCATCATTGTCAAATGAAAAATGAGATTCTGTAATCTTTTCTACTGGAATTATCTTTACATTATCCCGGTGAACCGGAAATAATTTCGTTGAATTTAAACACGAAAGCATAAGCTTATTTGGCTCCTTTATTTGATTTACAATAAAAGGACCTTCAAATCTTTTGTTCAATTTAGAACTCTGTTCTGGTTTCTTTACAGCATTTACAAAAACATAATCACCCACTTTCAATTCTCTTTGTGTGGCATGTTTGTGTTGCTGTTCCATAGCTTTAATGGTTTCCTTTTCTAGACTTTCTCTTGCTAAGTCTCTTATTGCTTCCATTCTTTCCACTACGACATCTACCTCATCTGAAATGAACTTTCTATTTTCCGATTTATTTGTAAATGGAGAGACATAATCAGGCATCTCGTAGGGAAGTCTCTTTATATATCCATGCAGGACGAAATGTGGAGAAGATCCAATTGATCTATTATACGATGTATTAATTGCTATTTGAGCAAAAGATAAGTATTTTGACCAATCTCTATGATTATCCTTTACGAAATGACGGAGGAATATTTTCAATATCTGGCATTCCAATCTCTGTCAACTACACCATTTTTTTGACTTGGTTTGTAGGAGCAGAATATTAACCTTTTTTCTATCCTCCAAGCTTTCATAGCTCTTTGAAGGCAAGCTTGAAGTAAATTCTGGGCTTGTCGAGGCTAAAATTTCTGGGCTCGAATGCCGACATATTTACGTCTTTGCCTTGTAAAGCTTTTGAGCAAATTCTTTGGGCTTTTCTTGACTTACAGGGCGACTAAATTCGCAGGTATCATAGTCAAAATCATCTCTGAAGACGAGAATTGTGTTTGGCTCTCTGAATTTGAACATGTGGGAAGTTTTATTCCTAATGCTATCCACGTGTTACTCTAAGAACAACTGGAGAATAAGGAAGAGGCCATCTGTTGATTTCTGCTTTTGGAGGTCTAGGACCTTTAACCTTAGCACAAGACACGCACTGAGAACAGTACTCCTTTACTAACTTACTTAAATGGGGAAAAACGTATCTCTCTCTAACTCGTTTTTCAGTCCTTTGCTGTCCTCCATGCCCACTTCCAAGTGAAGAATGGCAATGATCAATCACTGAATAGATCATGCTATCTGGGACCTGTATTGTATTACATAAGGTTCCTTTCTAGTTGCATAGTACAGCACTTTCTTATGGAAAATGTGTGGATAAGTCTTGGGGTTTTCCTTAGCCCACTTAACTAATTCTTTCAATCTAGGGCAATTCTCTTGTTCCCTATTGAAAGTTTCTTTCGTTAAAATAAAATCTTTTCTTGGTAATATTGGTTTCTTTTCTCCTTTGAAAAAATAAACGTTTGGAGCTTTTGCTGGGTGCCTGCTCAAATAATCAGGCGGTATGCTAGTTTTTCCCGTCTTATACTTTATAGTTGGCGAAAAACTATTCACAAATAAATTCCAGCGGGCCAACCGTCCAGTCTGCTGCTTATTACGGAAGATAAAGCAGAGAGGTTGGTTATCAGTTAATATGGTGATGGGATAACCAAACACCGTATTTTTAAACTTCTGTAGTGAGAAGACAACAGCCAAACATTCCTTTTCTATAATATCATAGTTGAGTTCACTGCCTCTTAACACTCTTGACACAAAAGATAACGGTTTTTCCTTGCCGTCATCTGACAATTGATAAAGAACTCCCCCTATTCCATAGTCACAGGCGTCTGTACCTATAAAAAATGGCTTGGAATAATCTGGGAAAGTTAACTGAGGTTGAACAACCAATTTCTCCTTTAAGAGTTCAAATGCTTTTTGGTGTTCTTCCTTCCACTCAAACTTAATATTCTTTTTTATTAAGTTATATAATGGTTTCGCAATTAGTGCAAAGTCACTAATTAAAAAGCGAAAATACGAGAAAAATCCTAATAAAGATTGTGTTTCCTTAACACTTGCTGGAGGGACGAAACTCTTCATCGATTCTATCTTCGCTGGATCTGGTGAAATTCCGTCTCTTCCTATTTTAAATCCTAAGTACAAAACCGAAGTATGTAGAAAATGACATTTAGTCAATTTAACTCTTAATTTATTTTCTCTAAACGCAGTAAAAACTTTCTTTAAGTTTTCAAAATGTTCTGCCTTATTTTTACCCATGATTAAAACATCATCTAAATACACTTGGGCAATAGGTCCTAATAAATGGTTCAACGCGACTTGCATTGTCCTAGCATAGGTGCTTGGGGCATTGCGGTGCCCAAATAATAATCTGGTTGGGCAGAATAATCCTTTCCTAGTACGGAAAGCCATTAATTTCTGTGTTTCCTCCTCGACTTCGAGGGAATGGTACGCATCTATCAAGTCACAGCTAGTAAAAATGGTACTACCTCCTAGGGACGAAAATATCTCGTCTATTGAGGGCAATGGGTACACATCTGGGACGCTGAAGGAGTTCAGATGCCTATAGTCTATACAGACTCTTGGTTTATTAGAGTTCTTCTTGGCCACCACCAATAGAGGTGAACTATGTGGCGAATAGCAAGCTTTAATATATCCTTTTTTCAAAGCTGCATCTGTAAAATTATCTATGTCTTCCAGGTAGCGATGTGGGAGACGATACTGTTTTCTAAAAATGATCTTTGGAGCATCTGGAGTAAGTTCTATTTCAAACTTCTGAATGGGACACACAGGAACTGCATCATCATCTAGAGCAATAACGTCCTTGTATTCCATTAACAAATCTAGAAGTTCTTCTAAATGCTCAGGTTTCTGTAAAATAGAAACATCTGCTTCTTCTTTACTCAAATTATCTGTAATAATTTCTCTGTATGCATTTTTCAACTGTTTATCTGACAGATTTTCTGAGCAGGTTACTATACAAGTAGAGCCTATGTGCTTATTTTCTGTAGCAGTATCAGTTTTATTAAAATCTTCTTCAATAATTTCTAAAATAGGATGACACTTCCCTATATATTTATTTCTTCTTAAATAAAAAGGCTTGTCACTTAGATTAATATAACTCAAAATAACTTCATTATTTCTAACTGGACATACAGAGTTTGCAAAATATAATGGCCCTAAGGAAAAAGCAGGTGTTATTAAACACTTCTTTTCCAGTTTCAAATCTCCTTTATTCTCAGGTCTGACTTTCAGATAACCATAAGATTGGGAGACAGGCGTGCCATTGCTTTCTTCTATTATAAGCAATTGAACTTGCTATTCTCTTCTTCGTCTGCTAATAAAGAGTCCTTCCCTAACTGGAGGAAGTTGGAATTTCTTTTGTTTCTATTCTGACAGAACAACAGAACTTTTTATTCATTCTATCTTGTAGGCTATTTCCAAAATGAGCCTTTAGTAAAAATAACTCTCTTTGTAGGCATTTTGCTCAATAGAGCCTTTTGTAATAACTTCTGTGTAAGGCTTCTCAAGAATGGAGCCTTTATTAATTAATCTCTGTGTAGGCTTTTCAGAATGAGCTTTAATTAATTAATCACTGTGTAAGAGCTTTTCAATATGAGCCCTATTATTACTGTAATTGTTTAATTTAAACTTATTATTCCTATTGGAATTATCTATGGAATCTTTTCTATGATTATTAATCATTCTATCTTTCTTAGTTATCTTTCATCTTGATTCATGAGAAAATAGCTTCCTAACTTGGCAAAGATTTTAACTTTTATTTCGTTATCCTCTTCTTTAAGATTTAAATGTGATGAAGAAAGGTCTATTGTTATAGGTAGAGTAGCTAAAAGACTTGTACCTAATAAAATTCCATTCCAAGCTCCAGTGCTTTCAGTTTTACACACTAAAAAGGTAACTGGGTAATACTGTTGGTGTAGTCCTTCGGAAGTAGATCAACTTCCTCCTATAGGATGGATGCATCCTGTGTTCAACCTTGAACTATAATACTCAGCTTCTTTTAAGAACAGTTTAAATCTGCCTTCTCTTTCTTTCTTTTAATCTATCCATACGATATCAAAACAGGTTGTGCTCCCATAATCTAGAATAGAGGCATGAAACTTCAACCTGTTTCTGACCTTTTGTTGGAGTCAAAAATATTGACCAAGAAAATAATGACAGCACCAATTTGGGGAGTCTAATTCCATACCAAAGAGCTAGAGGTTACTATGAGACACCTCTCTCTTTAAGCTGAACGACTTTCTTTAAATTACGTTCTATTACCATTTCTTCATTTAAATCTTTGCCTGGAATCAAAAATTTTGTTCTCTGTCGGAGAGATCGGGTTGAAAAAACTGTTCGTTTCCTTCTTCTTCATCTTCAGCTCCAGATATTTCTTCATGTTCTGGATCCGCTTGATGATTAGAGATCAGATGAACTCTGGTTGTTTTCTTGGGACTCTTACCTTGATAGCTACGCTCATTCTTTGAGTAAGAGTTTGACTTTCTAGTATTTGAATCATTTTTAATCTCGACTCTTCGAGCTTTGACCCCATTATCAAAATCAGTGGGGTTATATATGGTATTACCAATTATTTTTCATTTTCATTTTTTTTTATCCACACAGGGGCATTCTTGCAATTAGATGTCGAACCCCGGGCATGGAACTTCTACCTACTCTAATCAGTATGTGTAATTCCAACGCACAGTTTCTAAGAATGATGACCTAAAGAATGCACATTTAGGCACATAGTCCATTGAACATTTATCTCTTTACTGAAGAGTTTCTTAACTACTCCACTTATAGGTCTTATAATTTAGAGAAGGGCTTGTCCTTTTTCCTGAAAATTTAGAAGTATTCTTTTTATTACTCCATTCCATGGTTCTGTTCCTCATGGAAGGGTTATATGTAGTTCTTTCTTTTCTAACTTCACTATTATTAGTGCTATTGTTCTCTGTATAGAATACTCTAGCTGTATTTCTTCTATCTTGTTCAGCTCTATGGTTAGTCTGGAACAAGACTCCTTCTTCTATCTGGCTGAGTTTCTCCAAAATTTCTACAAAACTCAAGTCTGGATTAAAGACTTTTAAGACTTTTTCTCTAAGTCTTCTATGATCTCTGAGCTCTTCCATACTCTCTAAAATCTTAGTCATAATTAAGATGTTTATCTGTTGAGAAGTAAATCCAAAGGAAGTCTCAATATCGATGAGTTTTTTCTGATATTCCCAAAGGAGATTCTTCAAGTCCAACATGAATTCAGTAAGAGTTACATGTGGTCTCCTTTGAAATTTCATGAACTGTTTCAATAAACAGAAGATTGTCTCGGTTTTTTCTGGTTTGAGAAAAATCTTCAGTTGAATCAAGAAGTCTTCTAGGGTCTTACACCTCGAGAAGCTATTATCTTTGAGAATGTACTGGCGGGCCTCTGATGTGAAATCAGAAGAGATTGTAGTCTTAGCATAGTCTATTTTCTGTCGTTCAGTTATTAGGCCTAACGTGCGTATCTTCTCTTGCAACGTAGAAAGGTAATCCTCAAATTTAATGCCTACCCAAACTTGGGTCTTGGTGTTTCTTCCATACAATTTTAATTCTTTAGGCAATTCTGGAAGTGGAGGGGCATACGCAGCGTTGGGATAATATCCTCCATAAGGGGGTCCATATGGGTATGGATTGTATCCAGGTTGCATTGTAGGAAGGGGTTGTTGCCAGCCTGTGTAAGGTGGCTGCATATTTAAAGGATTATTTAAAGTATTTTGGGCTGGTCCCCACGGATTCTGAGGTTGTCCTCCATATAGAGTATCACTTGGTTGGTCTGTCCCCAAGTTCCACTAAACTCACTTCTATTGTTAAATATTTCTGTTTGGCCATTCCAGGAAGGATAAATTTTCTTTTTATTTGAAGGGGGAGTGGCCCCCGATGCATTTAAATGTATATTAAAAGTATTGTCCAAAACATTCGTCTTTTGGAGCACCTTAGGTATTCTTGCTGTATTTTCTGTATTTCCTGGTTGATGCCAGTCCCAAGCTGTTTTCTGATTTGGGTTTAACGACATTGTATCAATGTTAGAAGGAGGTAGATATACTGGAGGAAGTCCCATATCCTTTTGTGTGGGTTCCCTTATCTTGGGTTTTGCTCCTTGAGTCTCTTCTGTTTTCTGTCCGTCAGTAGTCTTTACTTCTGTTACATCATGTTCTTCTTCTTTATTAACATCTTCTGTATTGTCTTCTTTATTTGTATCATCCATGTCCTCATCCTTGTTCTCTGTTGAATCACTATTTTCTAAGTCTTTATTATCCCCTTCAGCTCCTCCTGAAGCTCCATTAGGGTCAACTGGTCCGGCTATAGCCTTCTGAACCAGGTAGCAGAGAATGATAAACAATGTTGATAATATGAAGACTGTAAAGACTATTGGTTCAAACATAGCCATGATTAAACTTTAATTAATTCAAGTTAATCAAATCAAAACAAAACACAACACTATAGTGTTTCAAAAAAAAAACTAAGTTTTCAAACTGTTTCTAAAAATAAAAAAAACTAAAGTCTCAAAAATATTTTTTCAAAGTTTTCAAAAAAAAACACTAAGTTTTCAAAAATATTTTTTCAAAGTTTTCAAAAATATTCAAACTGTTTTCAAATATTTTCCAAAAAATTTTCTATGTTCAAAGAAAATATTTATTCACTATTAAATTTAAAAACTGTCTATAGTTATTCACTATTAAATTTAAATTTAAAAAATTTAATCACTTTTGATTCTATGTTCAAAATTAAAAATAATTTTCTTTTAAAATTATTTAAAAATTTCAAAGTTCAAAAATAAAAATAATTTTCTTTCAAAATTATTTAAAAAAAATACAAAGGTTCAAAGTTCAAAATAAAAATAATTTTCTTTTAAAATTATTTAAAAATATTAAAGTTCTATTTTCAAAAATAAAAATAATTTTCTTTCAAAATTATTTAAAAATATCAAAGTTCTAATTGATAATTATATTTAATTAATTCTCTGTACTGTAATTAATTAATTAAGAAACAGCTATCCCCTTTTTCTAGTCGGGTGTGTTCTTAAAATGTTAAAGGTCAACTTATTTGTTCTTCTTTGTCAAAGGTTAACTTATTTGTTCTACTGTTCTTCAATAGTTCTTCAAAGTTGTTCTATGTTCTTCTCTGGGTTGAAATCAATCAATTTATATACCAACAAATTTATTTTTTCAATTCTGTTATAAATTGTGGTTTTTATAATCTCTGTTGCAGTAGAATAATTTTTAAAATATTACAGGTCAGTAAAATAAATTTTCAATTTTTCTGTATCAAAATATAACAATTCTGTTATTTTTTAGGTCAAAGAAAACAATTTCTAATGTTTTTAGGTCAAAATAAAATAATTTTCTGTTTTTTGGTCAATTTGGGCAATTTCTGGGCCGGTGACCTTTGGTGACCTTTCGTGACCTTTGGTGACCTTTGGTGACCTTTTGACCTTTGGTGACCTTTGGTGACCTTTGGTGACCTTTGGTGACCTTTGGTGACCTTTGGTCAAAGTGACCTTGTCTGGGTGGCCTGGGCCTTGTCCAAAAGGTTTTACCTCACTTTGGTAATTATTAATTAACTTTTCGCTAAGTTACGGATTTCTGATAATTGAAAAAAAAACTTATTTTTTAATTCACTCAAAAAAAGAAAAAAAAACTTGGCTTCTTAAGCCCTTCACTAAAAAAAAAAAACGCGGGTTAAAAAAAACGGGTTAAAAAATAAAAACCGAAATTTTTTACCACCTGTAAATATTCGCGGGACTACGTCAAATATAATTAGTAAATAATAATAATGAAAAGGTAATTAATAAATTTATTATTAATAAAAGTAAAAACGATATATATATATATATATATATATATATATATATATATATATATATATATATATATATATATATATATATATATATATATATATATATATATATATATATATATATATATATGGTGTGTGTTGTTGTGTATGCATATGAGACGGCGCGAGGAAGGAAAGAAGTGGGGGAAAGAACTGAAGGAAGAAATGAGGGGATTAAATGGGCCAAGATCTCAATCCCTCACTCTGGAGGCGATATCCCTTTCCCCTGAATTCGATTCTCCCACTCAATGACAATCTCCCTTCCCTCCGACAATACTCCAATTCAGTGCCGCTTCTTTATAACTCCCTTCCCTCAACTCCTTACTCTTACCCCTTTACTATTCGATTCATATATTATTGAATGAATATAACCAATTCACGAACACACCTATTTTGACATAACATCCTTCTTGCTTGTCGTATTGTATACTGTTGCTGTTTTTGCTCTTTAGTAATCTTCTACTAGCTCTAATTACTTTACTAATTATGATAAACGAAAATTTTTTTCACTAAATCTGATTTTAAACTCCTGTACTTTCATTAGTAAAATAAAAAGAATTAAGATTATCAATCTATATTACTTAATTTACAGGTGGTCAATTTGTCATAATTTTCTACTATAATATTCATTAAAAAAACTTCCCTCAGGAACTATATACAAAAAAAAAAAAATAAAATAAAAAATTTTTTGTATTATTTTTTTAATAATTTTTCCTTAAAAAAAAAAAAAAAAAAAAAAACATACAAAATAATGTCATTAATCAAAAAATTAATTATTTAATATATTCTTTATATATTAAAATGTCTCTAAAATTTTTATTATTTTCACACTTTTCACACTCTATATTAAGTAGCTCTTTTCTAATAGCTATAATGGGGAATTTTTTCCTGTCACCCATTTGTAAAAATTTGTTTTGTAATTTTTTGGAAAACAATAACATATGTTTTCTTTAACTTTTAACACCTTTTGTGTTGAAATTTGCACAATAATGAAACATACTATATATATTAAAACCCACAGGTGATAGTATATTGCATGCCAAATGTGCACAATTTCCTATTCTAATTTAAACTTTAGTGTAAAATTTGTTTTTTGTGTGAAAATTAATTTCTGTACTCACAGTACTTCTATTGAATTTTCCACCTTTAACAGCTTGGCAAAGGTTTTGGATTTGGAGTTTGGAGTCCTCTAATAGTGACAAAGGAGTCACCTCTCAGTGAATTGCTAAAACAATTGGCTCTTGTGGTCACAGAATTTCCAGGTACGTATGAATGACTTCCTTCTCCGTCTCCTTTTACGATCCTTAGTCTTGTAGTCGCAACCAAACCAACCACGATCTCGGAGCTAAAACATGAGAAGATATGACCATTACATCCGTCAGTCAAGTTGTCGCCAGTGTGGTCATATTGAAAAATTCTTCATGACCAGTTGTAGGAGTGTAATAAAGACGCGGCAATTCCTGAGATTATTTTATTTTACATCCTATCCAAAACATCCATAATAAAATCTTCTAAAAAATAGTCCAAAAAAATGTAGTCTGAAAGACTACCTCCAAAAAAATTCTGAACAATCCTAAAAAACCTAAATAAAGAGAAATGGAAAATACGCTATCAGTTACATATAATTTTAAAAAATCATTAAGCTGTAATTAAAAATCAATTAGTTGTTTTACAATATATAACAATATTATAACAAATAAAAACACATCAAAAATTCTCCAATATTACAATTCATATTTTTATTAAAAATAATAAAAGTATTAATTGCAATATAATAATTAATTAAAAAATATATTTCAAAGATAATTAACAAATATATTTCATTAGATATGGCAAACATCTTTATTTTTAAAACAATAAAATATTAAGTAAAACAGGTTTTAGAATATTTTATTATTATTATTATTATTTAAAGTAAATTAACTGTTACCTTTGCACAGCGGTGGAAATGTTTTTTAATGAAAGTGAGAACGTCCTTTGTTTGTCTCACTAATCTTTTATCTGCCTTTATTTTTAAGTTTTACAATTAAAAATGGAAAAAGAAAAAAAACAGTATACCATTTTGTACATTATATAATATATATAATATATATAATATATAATATATTCAAAATAATGTATACTATATCATGTTTCACTTCTCTAAGCAAACTTCTATCTTTAATTTAAATTTTCGCGCCTCTATGACACTACTTAAGGGAGCTATTTCATTAGCTGGTTACTTTAGCAGGTCTCAGGCCCAAACAAACGACTTTTCTTGTGATCCAACCCTTTTTAAAAGATCGTATCCCTCCAAAACCCTCTCTAATCTCTCTAAACCCCTAAAGTTTCTCCCTCTCATTCCCCATCATTCTCTCCCTCTCTCCATCGTTCTTCTAACGTGAAGTCTAAAATGGATTTCTTGAAATAAATCTAGATTCTAGATTGATTCCTAGATTTAGGAATAGATTTAGGAATGGATTGATTCCTAGATTGGGAACTATGATTCACAGACTGATTTCAACATCATGGCGCCAATTTTATGATCCAAAAGCTCAACAAAGTGCCGATTCAGGCCATAAAAAAGATATTAAAAGAAAAGTTAGTTAAACACAAAATGTTGAAATGTGGCAGAAGCTTGAGAAATGGATTATGAAGCAGAAATTTGTTTTCAAATAAGTTTTATTTCCAAATCAAGAAAGTTTTATTGATTTTATTTATTGAGAAATCTGATTCACAATAAGGACTCTGCCTTCAGAAAATTAAAATTCATAAAGGATTTTAATTCTATTAGTACTATAAACATATAATTCAAAATTATAAATTCATATATATTATTATATATTATATATTATATATATATATTATATATAATATATATAGTATATATATAGGTTATATATAATATATATAAATTATAGATATATATATATTATATATATACTAAATATATATATATATATATATATATATATATATATATTATATATATATATATATATATATATATATATATATATATATATATATATATATATATATATATATATATATATATATATATATATAAAATATATATATATATAATATATATATTTATATATATATATATATATATATATTATATATATATAATATATATATTTATATATTATATATATATATAATATATATATATATTGTATATATTATAATATAATATATATATATATATATATATATATATATATATAAATTTTAAATAAAATAAAAAAAAAATTATATAAAGTCTATATGTAAAATCACATTATATCTTATTTCTCACCAGGCGCGTAGATTATGGCTGTGCCCTGTCATTTACGAAGCCCCTCCGTCCTGTCTTGGTACATCTCCTCTTCCTCCACCTGTTCGAGGTTTCGTCCTCTCTTCATTGCAGCTGCCACAACTCCATCTACCCATCTCTTCCTTGGTCTTCTTCCCGCCGGACGTATAGCGTAACATTTTGCCGGGTATCTCTCATCTTCCATTCTTCTAACATGTTCGTACCATCTCAACTGTTGTTTTCCCACCAGATCCAGAACAGACTCCACCTCCAGCTCGCGCCTAATCTCCACATTTCTCCTCCTCTCCCATCTACTTGCTCCGACTATCAGTCTTAACACCTTCATCTCCGCCGCCTCCACCCTACTTCTGGTTTTTGGTGGTCAGAGTCCACTCCTTCGCTCCATACATCAGCGTCGCTCTCAGCATCGTGGTATAAATGAGCACCTTCACCTTTCTTGGCACATGCCTTTTCTTCAATATCGGGTACAGTTGCCTCAGTCTTCTTGAAAATTTCTCGATCTTTCCCTCGATCTCCTGTGTAATCTCCCCCTCCGAATTCACCGTCACTCCCAGGTAACTGAAGCTTCCGTGTCTCGAAACACGATCAAGTCCACCTGGATCTCACATCTATCCCTCTCCCTCGAAATCTTCATCACCTCTGTCTTCTCTTTGTTCATCCTCATCCACTCATCTCGTAACACTTCCGACCATATTGTCATCACCCTTTGTAATGTCTCCTTATCTCTCGTCACCATCGCTATATCATCAGAATATACCATAGCCATCTCCTCTTCCTCCTCCAGCGCCATTCTTGTACATTTATCCATATACACGACAAAAAGTGATATCATACCGATTTGTCTAACTCCCATCTCCACCTCAAACCATTCACCAACCCCATTTGACGTTCTAACAGCACTTTCATTCCCTATGTGCATTCCTTCTATTACCCTAATTAACATTCAGTCTATTCCGTAGTATGGGTCACATATCATTTTCCATAGCTTTTTCCTATGCACCGTGTCAAAAGCTTTCTCTAAATCGAGAAAAGTTACATAAATGTCTTCATTTCAAGAAAGTCATCCATTTTTGTCCATTCATCGTCTGGTGTTTGAAGAAACTCATAGGGAGCATTCACAATATGGAAAAACCTCATTGATCCAGGGCCAATCAAATCACTCAGCGACTTCCTCTCCTCTGAAATTGGCTTAAGGTTATTCTTTCCAAAGGATGCTCCTACACGATCCGTAGTACTTCCAGCACTTTCAAATTGGAAGAGCCACAGCCTAATAATCTCTTTGTCTTCGTCAGATACCATTGTGAGAAAAGAGCCAATGGAACAAGTTCTTCATTCAGATACTAACTATGTCTGCTAAGAGCTTTTTTCCCCTTGTCAGCAATTATAGAATCATGATATACAAACTGTTTCAGTTTCTCAACTAAAATCAAATCGTTGACTGGGGCATCGGCTGCAAGGGCATACAATCCACCATTGCACGTAGACACTTACAGCAAACACACAGAAACGTTTCAATTTCTTGAATTGATCTTTGGTTGCAACTTCTGACTTGGGAAACTGTTCAATTATTTTTGCAGACAATAGGACCATTTTCATAGTGTGCAGAAGTTTTGCCATCCATCTTGCTTTGTGCAAAGCTGCAGGATGCTTCATGCTAAACTGCTGAGGTTCGGACCCTTTTGTAACTAACAACAGGCTGAGTTCAATAAGTTCTTGGTAATCCCCTCGAGTGGAACCTAACGCTAGGAATTCACGGAAGCAATTTGCTAAGCTTTCTTGTTCCTTCTCAGTTGCTCTAGGAAGTTCAGGATAGTAATAGGCTGCTTTATTAACTGGTAGAAGTTGCAAGTAGTGGTTCTTGAATCAACAACAATTTATAACCAACTTATTAGTTAAAGCAAGTCACTTGAGTCTATTCAATCAAATAAAAAATCTTTTTGTTCAATGATGTTGTAACAGCATTAGACTTACCTAGTAAAAATTGAAATATTTGGGCCGGATGAAGCCTCTATATTTAATGAATCCCAACAGTCGCTAAGCATGACTTCTCCTACATGCCTGCGGCACGCAAACCACAACAAGGGACGGTCTAGCTCCCTCTGCAGGCAGACACATGCTGCAGTATGCTGTCCTGTGATGTAAAGAGTTAATGAATTAATTGTTTAATAAACCTATACTTTATAGCCTCACGATTAGTCCATTACTTAAAACCTCCCCATTATTTGTAATCCTAGAGTTTGAGCAAAAATGATTTGCTGATTTTAAATTTAATAAACTATTAATATATCACATAATGTAATAAACAATTGCTTTGTTAAAGCCTCACCTGCATTTGATGATGTCGTGTCAAAGACCATGCCTATGATGTTTTTGTCGTATTTCCAATCTATGAGTAGATTTTTTGTTGCAACAGAGACAACGTTACCATGTTTCAGACCAGCTTTTGTGGTTGAACTCGGAAGGGGTGGTACACCAAGAAGTTTAGTTCCATTGACTCCGGATACTAAAACAGGTAGACGATCATCAGTGTATTTGGAGTCCAGGGTAGCTATCATTTTTCCGTACTTGTAAAATAACTAAAAAAAAAATCATTTTCACATCAATTTTAATAAAGAAAAATATAATTAACTTGTAAAACTCAATTATTACTTATATATATATATATATATATATATATATATATATATATATAATATATATTATATATATATATATATATATATATATATATATAATCTATACATATGATATATATAATATATAATAGTATAATATATATATATATATATATAATATATATATATATATATTATTATAATCATATATATATATAATATAATATAAATATATATATATATAATTATATATATATATTAATATATATATATAATATATATACTATATATATATATATATATATATATATATATATATATTATTATAGTATATAATATATATATATATATATATATATAAATATATAATATATATAATATTATACTATATATATATATATTTATAATATATATATATATTAATATATATATATATATATATATATAATATATATAATTAATATATATATAATTATAATATATATATATATATATATAAATATATATAATATATATATA
>JABUQX010069151.1:0-5000 GCA_015478945.1 Trachelipus rathkii
AAGAGAGAGATGTGTGAAGAGAGAAAAGTCAGTTAAAAAAGAATAAAATCAAATAGTTTAAGGTGAGAGAAATTTTGAAAGAATTAGAAGTAGTTTATTAATATTCATATAAGCCATTCCATCAATATGTAAGCTATATATAATATCAAAAAAATTTTTTAAGAAAATATTGATAAAACAAGACTTAAGTAAAGATTTTATAAGAATAAACTTATCCTTAAATGAATTACTCCACTATTTATACTACAATATACTAAAATTTGTTATTTATATAGGCTTTAGTTAGGGAACGCTATATATATATTATATATATATATATACAGAAAATATAGATTTAATATGATAAGTATACTAGGGTAGAATATACATTAAAAAGAATTTGACAATAAGAAGTATATATCTCAGTGCATTTTTTTCCATATAATATGAAATCTATCCACTAGAGGTATATTATATAGCTTCTCATGTATTATGGCACTCATATAGTAAGTATGCATAAAACAAGATATTATATGCAAAATTTTATGCAAGATTAAAATATGGATATAAATTGGGAATGATGAAATTTCCATCAGATATAAATAAAAAGTTATTACTTAAATGAGCTTTAAGTGATAGTTTAATAAATATAAAGCTTAAAATGATTTTCAAGTTCCACCTAAGGTACCTATACAATCCAAATTGTCTAATAGTATAATAAGGTTAAGAACTTAATTACATAATTATATTATTTACAGATGGATTCACTAAGATAGCATATGCTAGCAGTAGCATATATAAGTTCATTGGATGTAATGATGAAAAATATGGTTTCATGGGGTATCTTAAAACAAGATTGGATACCATTAAAAATTAAAATTTTGGATGTTAACTTATCCTATATTATCCAATAGAATAGTATATTGGAGTGAGCAGCCAATATAGCAGTTAACATACAATAAATCGCAAAATTATTTAGATAAGATGTAAATTAGATATGAACATATCATAAATCAAAGAGTTATTTATTATGAGGACAGATAGTGGAAATTGTTTATACATATAATATATATTCAAAAATGAATATCAAAAAAGGTATTAAAAAAGATTGTTACACATATAGATGATTATAACTATATCAAGAATCATCAACTAAAAGAAATATTAATATAAGCCAATGGTAGTAATTTATGTATACCAGGTTAATACTATATATAAGCAGGATATATATGGACACAGTAAAGGGTATATTTAGTTAATAGATAGTTATTTAGAGATAGCAATATAAACTATTGGACTATCTAGAGAGAGGTCCAGTAATTTTTGTTACAATAAGACAAAGCTCACATAAGGCACTGTATTGACAAATAATAATAGGAAAATATAATATTAAGATATGATGAAAATGAGAAATTATATAAAAGATTATAACATGTATGGATGGCCATATCAACTCCAAGAAAGTCACTCAACAGACAATGACTCAAATTACTGTCTCGATATGGAATAGTAATTAAATTACAACAGGTTAGCATGGATTATTAAGAGTTATAAGAATAATTATTGCATAATAAAAGTACCTGGAAATAAAAGGTGCTACTGTAACAATACACAGAATTTAAAGAATGCAGTAAAAGGCATATAATATACAAATATGAGTATAAAAATAAAGAGAGATATTATCAATGATATATAATATATCAATAAATAAAACAAGTAAAAAGAAGCTGCTTGATCCAAGAGAGGAGACACAACATTCTATGAGAGAGCTATACATCACACGTAATCGGCGTAGTATTAAATAAAAAGAGAATGATAAGCACAGGCACATATTAATTAAGAGAGGCTGTGAGAGAAGAGGATTTTAAACGGTGAATGATGTCGAGTTATACCTGTAGTCTGTTGACAGTACTCCACCTAATCACATTGCCAAGATAGCTCACCATATAAAATATATCAACCGTGTATAAATATATGTAGTATATAGCTGACCATGAAGGGAACAGTCACGTCCACGAAAGTATTTAATAAATAATTGAATGTAAAAGTGCTTAAGGGCTAATGTTATATAGGAAAACAAATACAGATTTTAAATGCTTATTAAGCAGTATAGTAGAAGTCTATTATTGACATTATATGATGAGCAAGCAGTAAGTATTTTAAGTAAGATTATAAATAGATAGCTAAATATGTAGGAAGCTCATACAAGGCCAAACTCGCAGTGCATTAGGGAGATTTGACCCAATAGAATATAGATTAGATATGTGATATATATACCACCTATAATATCACGAATATTATAGATAGATTGATAATAGCCTTTGGTGAGTACCTTATTCAGTTATGTAATAGTATAATAGGGGATAAGAGGGAAAGTATAGAGTAAATAATGAGTATTATGGTATATAATATATTTTCATGTTATAAGTAGCAGAGTCATAATACATCAATACTGGTAAAGTAGTATAGTTCTATTCATTAGATACTGTATGTCAGCTTTCATCTATATGAGTCACTAAGAAGATTTATCAGCCGTATGATGTAATGTGAAATATAAATCCGATCAGATAATATAGGTATATGAATCTTTGTGAAATGACTATACTAAAGAATTAAAAGGAGATCAAGTTTATAATTGGAGATATAGTAAGGAAGTAAATAAATTTTATGAGCTCAAAAGAAATTACATAGTGGAATTTATCATACCCCTACTCATAGTTTACTCATATAAAGTAGAGGTCATTTTGAAATAGACTATATTTAAAGAACTGTAAGAAATATATTATAACCAGTCTATTCACGTCGTATAGACTAGCCAATAAGGTTAGATTATATATACATATGAATAACTTAATACACTTTGGTTCTGTGAGATATAGAATTCATTATAATAACTATAGATACCAATAAATCCAGATATTTTTACATAATGAATTTAGAAACTAGAAAGCTTTTGACACCTAAATCATCTCATATTAACTTAAGGCAATTATATAACATTTACGCCACTTTACTAGTATATTATTTATCAAGATAAAGATTGCTACTTATATAAAAGATGGAAACAAGTTCAGTATCTTGCTGATTGCTGATTTATTTTGGAAAAGATGGATCAAAGAATATGTCCCTTTATTGCATATATAAAATATAAGAATGTTAAATTATGTGTATAAGCAAGAAAAAGAATCACATCAAAGAAGGATGATTTAGTTCTTTATAATATTAGATGACTTAAAACCAATAATAATGTGGAATTTACGGAAAATATTATAGTGATAAAGTTATTACACAAAGTAATGGACTCAACTATGAGATGAGAAATAAGTATGATGATAGAAAAATAATATAAAGATCAAGAATATCTTATTAAATTACATTATAACAATTTTGAGAAAAAAGACCAATAACAAATATTAATCTGCTGAGTTTAGTATATAGTGCATAGGATCTATAAACAAGAAAGACATACAGAATTATAAGAATCTCTAAGGAAACTAAGGATAACTAAGTAATATACTTAGATATATTCTTAGCAATAAGGGGTGAGAAATATATGTTATACTTTTCCATATTAAAATATAAGAAAAAAAGGAAAATATATATATAAATAATATTAATAATATAACTAGAAAATTCATTATATGTGGTATGTACTATATGAGCAATCATAACTGTGTGATTACATAAATATTATGATAACACTCTAAAATGTTTCAATGAGAAGTAGTAAAAGTAAAATGATTGCAAAACAGTAAAAAAACTAGAGATGACCATAAAGCAGAAGATTGGAGTGCGGTGAAAAATAAGGGCTTGCAAATAAATAAAGGCTACAGATATGTCCGAAATATATTAAGTAAAAAATCAAGTATATATTAGTAAGAGATATCAGAGAGCAAGCATATAAGCCATATGCGAAACTTAATCACAGCAGTGACTGAATTTGAAAACTCAACAATAAGCTGTCAACTATTTGCTAAAGTATATACAATAGAAAAATAAAAGCAAAGTAGCAGCATATGAATTTATCAATCTAACTATAACTTAAGTCAATTATGAGAAGAATACACTATAGTACCTATATCATTTCAAGAGCTATATATTTAATTTTCATCAAGAAAGTAAACTATTAGATAGTAGGAATATAACATGCAATATGAATGTCCTTCAATCTAATATATACATATGAAAATAATGATAAGTACTCCATAAGAAAATTAGAGAACATAAAAATAAAATCACTCTAAACAAAAAGCTGAGGATTCAAAAGAAGAAATTTAAGTAAGGAATTTTTCAGCTATATAATTAGAGCTACTAGAGCCATCTTCAAGCAACTTTATTAATAAAGCAGCAGTCCTACAATTAAGTAATATCAAAGCCAACCACCTAATTATATATATACTACAGCTATTACTGAATCACATAAATCATCAGTAATATATGATAAGGTAATTAAGTTATATTATATATATAGTGATATTAATATAGTTTAGTGTATAGTGAATGTGGATTATATAATAAATTAAGTATAACTAATCTATTGAGTTTTCCGAGTTTATCAAACCAAAGCCTATACTAAGATATGTATATATTATATAGACAATAATATAATATATAAAAAAGTCAATAATAATAATATTTTTAAATTTACAGAATAACTATTATTCAATTATGGATAATTATGTATAATTATGTTTATTTTTTAGCATTTAGTATATTTTAATATTTCTAAATAAATATTTATAGTTTTATATATATTATATTATAATATTATTAGAACGCAGTTCAGTTCCCTAATTTTATAAGCAAGATAATAAAAACATTGTATGTTATCATAGTATACCTGCTCTGATTTATAACAACCTTGAGATGGATCAGGGTAATTGGTTCGTCATTGGTCATTACGACAGATATATACGTCCTAATTTGCATATTTATAATAGTATTTCATATAGAAACACACCTAATATAATAATATATATATATATATACTTATATAATAATATATATATATATATATATAT
>JABUQX010069151.1:25000-27500 GCA_015478945.1 Trachelipus rathkii
ATATCACCTTTATTATATATATTACTTATCTTTTATCTTACATTTTGAAATTCCATATACGCTATTCAACTCGTTATTTTGGCCAAGTAATTTTTATTTACAAGAATCTGGTATTTAGTTTTTACAGCTTACATTCTTACTACCATTCATCTTTACCTTGATCTCTTTCGCCAAAGGTAATATTTTGTTATATGGTCTGAACTCTATAAGCATCAGGCGTGGGCTTTTCCATGGACTCCATCTTATCACAACCCATCTCTTGGCTTGCCAGAATTTCCAATTTCGCAGATCCGCTCGGCTTCATCGTTACCAATCACCACATACTCTCGCTAACCTCTCATCTTGAACCATTTGCTCCTATCTGAGCACTTGCACATAATATACTAAGACTAATTCATTCTCTAACTAATTTATTAATATACTCCAATAAATCCTAACAACTTAACTTTGTTTCTTTCTAAATTTGCTCCGTCATTATTGGCTCAAAGTCCGTTGATGTCCTTTTACCTCAACTATAAACATCTCACACTGTGAAGGATATCTGCTCCCGGTAACACTCACCGCCATCTCGAAAAGCTCTTGTAATTAACTTTTAACTCTTTGAATTAGCTCCATCTATACAATAACTCTTACGAAAAAGGATGCAGCTATTACTCCAAATAACTCCACTTACTCACCTTACTACTACTACTTACACTACACCTCACTCACTTAGCTACTAAAATACTCATCCTCTTACTCCAACACAAAAAATATCCTTGCTCAAAAAACAATAAAACTCTCCTCTGGTTTGTCTCACTCTCGACGTCCAACCTCCGCCACACAGGACAAAATCATCCGCCTAAACATATATAAAGCGAGATTTATTGCCGAACCTTTTTTAAGTCATCGCACCTCAGTCCACTTCCACCTTATCCTCATGGCACCAATATCTCTTTGCCAGGATCTACTCTATTTCTGTTAACAACCCAATCTAGTTAACCTGGCCATTCGAGATCCCTACACCTCTCGAATTTCCTCTTATCATTGAATATACCCCATCCAACATGAAGTAGGAGATGAAAGGTTTGAACACATATCCAGTATATTCTTACGATCTGAGCGCTAAGCTGTATTAGGTGAACTATGCACATATTTACTGGGTAATTTGAGTCCCAAACTCCAATTCTTGACACCCCTTATCCTTTGCATTACCAATAGTCCCTCTCTATATAAACACAGTATATTACCATCTTTGCTCTTATTTGTAACTCTGACCACAATTATAATTCTTAATTATCAATGCTTTTTTCCAACAGCTCTATTCTAGCTTTAAACTCTATATTTATTTACTTCTGGCACTTTATTCGAGGGCTCTACATTGAGTGAGAGTTACTTTCGTGTCGCTACTTATTTATCTATTCCTGGAGTGAGATTGCTTTTGACACTGAAGAAGCATAGCTTTCACCCGATAAGTGGGACTGCAATCGCTGATGGGATGAACAAGGTCATTCATTCTTCTTATGAATATTTCTCACCTAAAAATACATGGTTCGATCGTGCTTGTTCTCTCGCTTATATTATACAGGGTAGAAATAAGTCGTATAAGTAGAGTGGAAAACATAAAAATTACCTATTCTTCTCACTATATATATATTTATACTCCTCATACGCTAAATTTCCTATTTCAAGTATACTATCTGAGAGAGAGATAATAATACGGTTAGTAACACAGGATATAAAACCTATATTTCAGAGACGCGTATGAAACAACATAAGAATAAATCATAACAGAAAACAGATGTCATATGTATAAGGTAAGCTGCCATATGAAAATTACACTAGAGCGAGTGTAACTATCTATGAATTAGAAAAATAGAGAACAACTCATTAAATATACCTGAGAGGCCGACACTTGCTAAAACCGAGAAGAACACCAAACACATCTCTACACACACACCCTATCCGCAATTTACATCCTTTCCTCTTTTCCCCACATATTTTTCTCTGTCTAAAAGTATTCTATATAATGAATTGATTAACACATCTCGCGCAGCGACTGAGCACAAACAATGGACAAAATCTATCTTTAGAGACCTATGGCTTTACCTCCTATATTACCCCTAGCAAACGCATTCTTATCCGGAGACATTTCCTTCTTGCAAAATCAATAACAGAAACACTTTCTCTCTCTATACTTATAGATAGTTCTCATGTTTTTTGAGCCCTGTATTATTACAATATTAGATAATATGAGGAGTAGATGCAATATTGGCTTCTGTGTTAAAATCTTATTATAAGGATACACAGATTATATTCTGAATCTAGGAAGATAAGAATAGCTAGTGGCCCGGATGGCATTCCTCCCCTAGTATCAGAGAATGTGCTTCCGGGCTGACGCCATCCCTTGTTCATCTATTCTTTATATGTCTCAGTGCTAAGACTTTCCCCCAGTGTTGAAAGCTCACAGATGTTAAACCTATTCAAAAGAAAGTTATCAGCTTTGAGTCTTCTAACTATC
>JABUQX010069152.1:5000-44286 GCA_015478945.1 Trachelipus rathkii
AGCCTCATTTCATAAGAGTCAATAATACTCGATACTAATATCTAAAATTGGTAAAAATTAATTATTATTTAGCCTAAATTTAGATTGTAATACTTTTAAGTTGTGGAGCATGTTATTACTAGAGCCATGAAATTTGAGGGCAATCTTAAAACCTCAAATAAAACTTATTTTTTTTTTTTTTTTAGTCTTCTCCAATCTTACGAAATAATGATTGATTGTTTTTATATCAAAAATTGCCATTTGGGAATATGTATGGTAATTAAGTTCAATTTAACCTTGTCTTTTATATTAGTGAAACAGTGGTGCTAATTTCTTTTACACACACCACACCACACACACACACACACACACACACACACACACAACACACACACACAACATATATATATATATATACTATTATATACTATATAATATATAGTATAGTATATATATATATATATATATATATATACGTATATATATATATTATATATATATAATATAAAATATATATTATATATCATATATAATATATATATTATATATATTAAAATATAAATATAGTACTATATATATTAATTGAAAATAAATATTAAAGTATGAGTAATGGGGAAGAACTGGAAAAAGTAGTAAGTGAAAACACAGGATGTTGTCGACAACGAAGAATATATATAAATAACAAATAATATGTAAAAAGTATAAAGAATAAATGATATATATATCAAATTTAAAACCAAGTATAAATAGAAGTGAAATTAAAAACAAATGACATATAATTACCAAGTAATACATTAACTAAATAATTATGGCTATATATATTATACATATATATTAAAAATATATAAGTAGAATAATATTATATAATGTATAATAATAGAACATAGATCATAATATATGTATTGATAGTATATTATCCTATAAGGGTGTTAATATATATGCTATTCAGATATGATCCAATATTTTTAAAGTATACATACCGTAGTATAATAAGAGTAGTACAACCACTAAGAACTCTTTCTTCTATTTTAATTTTAAAAATGCGCCATTCAGATGAAACACAATTGTTTTTTTACAGCAATGCTGGAAAAATACCGTTTTTAAAAACATTTTAAGATTTACCAAATAATTTCAATGTTGAAATTAAGAAAAAATCGTCTTTTAAGAGTTCTAAATTTGTATGTGAAAATTTAAACAAAACTTAATTTAAAAGTTAAAATTTTTTATTAAAACAGGTTTTCACAACTAATGAAATATTTGGTATATAAAAACAAATATTGAAATTTCATTAAAAAACGTCAATAAAACTATTAATAAATTCGCTTTTCTGCTTTTTGAAATTGCATTTCAATAAAACACATTATTTTTTCAAATGCTGAAAATACCGTTAAAAACTCAATTTTAAGATTTACCAAATAATTTCAAATGTTGAAATTTAGGAAAAATCGTACTTTTAAGAGTTCTAAATTTGTAATGTGAAAATTTAAGAAAAAAAGTAATTTTAGAAGTTAAAATTTTTTATTAAAACAGGTTTCCACAACTAATGAAATATTTGGTATATAAAAACAAATATTGAAATTTCATTAAAAAACGTCAATTTAAGACACCTAAAACAATTAATAAATTCTCTTTTCTGCTTTTTGAAATTGCATTTCAATGAAACCTTATTTTTTCAAATGCTGAAAATACCGTTAAAAACTCAATTTTAAGATTAACCAAAGCAAGCTTTCCAAATGTTGAAATTAAGAAAAAATCGTACTTTTAAGAGTTCTAAATTTGTAATGTGAAAATTTAAGAAAAAGAGTAATTTTAGAAGTTAAATTTTTTTATTAAAACAGGTTTTCAAAACTAATGAAATATTTGGTATATAAAAACAAATATTGAAATTTCATTAAAAAACGTCAATTTAAGACACCTAAAACTATAAATAAATTCACTTTTCTGCTTTTTGAAATTGCATTTCAATGAAACACATTATTTTTTCAAATGCTGAAAATCCCGCTAAAAACTCAATTTTAAGAATTACCAATAATTTCAAATGTGTTGTACTTTATTTTAAAATCGCTACTTTTAAGAAGGTCTAAATTGTAATGTGAAAATTAAGAAAAAAAGCGTAATTTTAGAAAGTTAAAATTTCTTTATTAACATTTTCACAAAAAAAAAAAATTTTTTAAAAAAAAAAAAAAATATTTAAAATTAAATAAAAAACCTTAAATTAAAAACACCAAAAAAAATTAATAAATTCGCTTTTCTGCTTTTGAAATTGCATTTCAGTTAATAAAACACATTATTGTTTCAAATGCTTAAAATACATTAAAAACTCAAATTTATAAGAATAAAAGATTATCAAATGTTGAAAAAATTTAGGATGAATTCGTACTTTTAAGGTTCTAAATTTGTAATGTGAACAATCTTAAAGAAAGCTAATTTTAGAAGTTAAAATTTTTTATTAAAAAAACAAGGTTTTCACAACTAATGAATATTTGTATATAAAAACAAAATATTAAATTTCATTAAAAAACGTTGCAATTTAAGACACCTAATACTATAATGAATTCGCTTTTCTGCTTTTTTGAAATACGCCTTTCATTGAACACATTAATTTTCTTGAAAAGGTAAAAATATCGGAAACATATTGATTTTAAAGCTTTATCACCTAATTTCAAATGTTGAAATTTAGGAAAAATCGTACTTTTAAATGTTCTAAATTTGTAATGTGAAAATTTAAGCAATAAGCGTAATTTTAGAAAGTTAAATTATTTATTAAAACAGTTTTCACACCTATATGAATATATTTGTATATTAAAAATCAAATATTGAAATTTCCTTATAAGAAACGTCAATTTAGACACCTAAAAAATTAATAAATTCTCTTTTCTGCTTTTGAAATGCATTTCAATGAAACCACCTTATTTTTTCAAATAAATGCTGAAAATACCTTTAAAAAACTCAATTTTAAGATTTACAAACTAATTTCAAATGTTGAATTTAGGAAAATCGTACGTTTAAGAGTTCTGAATTGATGTGAAAATTTAAGGAAAAAGCGTAAAATAGAAGTTAAATTTTTTTTATAAAACGGGTTGAAAAACTATAAAATTTAGTAAATAAAAAACAAATATTGGAAAATTTCATTAAAAACGTCATTTTAACCTTATTACTATAAATAAATTCGCTTTTCTGCTTTTTGAAATTGCATTTCAATGAAACACAATTTTTCAGCGAAAAATACCGTAAAAAACTCAATTTTTAAGTTTTAATATAATCAAATGTTGAAATTTAGGGAATAATCGTAATTTCTTAAGAGTTCTAAATTTGTAATCTAATTTAGGAAAAAGCGTAATTTTAAGAAGTTAAATTTTTTCTAAAAACAAGGTTCACAACTAAATGAAATATTTGGTTAAAGACAAATATTGAAATTTCATTATAAAAACGTCAATTTAAGACAACCTAAAAAACAATTTAATAAATTCACTTTTCAGCTTTTGAAATTGAATTTCAATGAAAACATATTTTTCAAAAATCTGATTACCGTTAAAAAGCTCAATTTTAAGATTTACCAAATATTTCAAATTGTTGAAAATATTACTTAAAAAATATCGTACTTTTAAAGAATCTTACGTTGAAAGCGTAAAATTTAGAAGTTAAAAATTTTTTATCTAAACAGTTTTCTATAGTTAATGCAATAATTGGTATATAAAAACAAATTTTGAAATTCATTAAAAACCTCCAATTTACAAATTAAAACTATTATTAAACTCGTTTTTCTGCTTTTTGAATTTGCTCTTCAATGAAACACATTATTTTCAAATGCAAAAAAATACCTTTTTAAAAAAACTTTCATTTTAAAGATTAACCAAATTTAATTTCAAATGTATAGAAAATTTCAGGAAAAATCGCTTACTTTTAACGAGTTCTAAAATTTGTAATGTGAAAATTGATGAAAAAGCGTAATTTTATATGTGCATAGAGAGTTAAATTTTTTTATAAGAGTAAATTTTAAAAGACAGGTTTTCAAAAAATAAAATATTTGATTATAGATTTATTCCAGCAATAGTTTAAAAACAAATATTAGTAATATTTAATTAAAAAACGTCGATTTAAGACCCCTAAAACTATTAGTGTTCCAGTTTTTCAGTTCTTTTTTGAAATTGCATTTCAAGGAAACACAATCTATTTTTTTTTTTTCCAAATGCATCGAAAGAAATACCGTTAAAAACCTCTATATTTATTTAAAGAATTTAGCTAAAATAATTAGTCATAAGCCGATAAATTAAGGATAAAAAATATCGGTATTTTCTGGCGGAGTTCTAAAAAATTTTCACGTAATGTGAAAAAATAAGAAAAAACGGTGTAATTTTAGAAGTAAAATTATTTTTAATTAAAAACAACAGGTTTTCAACAACTAATGAATAATTATGGTATTATATAAAAACAAAAATGACTATTGTTAAAATATTACAAACTATCAAAAAAACATCAATTTTAATGAAACACACACAAAAAACACAAATTCAAATATGAAAACTATTCAATTCCTCTCCGTTGTCTTTCCCTTTTTTAAAAAAAATTGAGTCACTTTCCAAATTTAGAAGAAAACCAATCAATTAGTTTTCTATGTATATCTGAAACGTGCACAAATATACCTTGTTTATAAAAATACATTGTTTATTACAAAAATCTCAATTAATTAATATAACATTAAATCACACTTTCACAAAATGAGAGTGTGAACAAATAATTGTGTGAGATGAAAATACGTAAACTAATCTACAATAGTTAATAAAAGTCTTATAAAATTGTGTGAAATATATTATTGAAAAATTTTTAAGGAACAAAAAACCTTTTTTAAAAAGAATTAGAAAATTTTTTTTATTTAATTATAAAACACAAATCAAAAAAAATATTACAATTTTTTCAAATTAAAATTTAAATATAATACAATTTTTAAGATCTTCATATATAAAAAAAACATCTTACAATTTAAGATACCTAAAACTATTAATAAATTCGCTTATTTCTGACTTTTGAAATTGCATTTCCAATGAAACAAACATTTATTTTTTTCAATATGCTGACGTGAAATTCCCGTAAAAAAAACTCAATTTTTAAGAAATTACATAATAATTTTAAATTAGATTGAAAACTTTATAGGAGAAGACAAAAATATAAAGAGTTACTAATAAATCTCTGAAGAAGTGGAACGTAGACGTTACAAAGTTTCGTTATATTAAAGAAAAGTTAAAAATTTTTATACTGTATAACAACAGGAGTTTTAAAAACTTTAATAGAGAAAAATCTAATTATGAGTATATAAAAAAATTTCAACTATCTTTATATATCTCTGAATCTCACTAGTAGTAGATCGATCAATTTTGTAAATGTATCACCCTAATAAATTAACATATATAACCCAAACAATTTATGCGGCTTTTCTGCTTTTTCAAATTACATTTCAATGAAACAAAACATCACTTAGTTTTATACAAAATTTACAAAAAAACCGTTTAAAAATCTTCAAAGATAAAAACAAAAATGTGGTAAAACGCAAATTAAAATTTCAAAATGAGATTTGAAATTTATAAGTGAAGAATCTACTTTCTACATATAACAGTGCAAAGATGCTTTAAAAAATATTTTAAGAACAAATTATAAAGACAAATAATTAATTATATAGAAGAATATATATTAATATATATATATTTATTTATATATAAAACAGAGTCATGTCTCAACAACTAACAAGTGAAAAGTATATTTGGTAATTTTGGTAATTAAAACAAACTATGTATGTAAAATTCTTCGAATTAAAAAATATATACATTAGAATCGAGAATAAAACTAAAATTTATAAACAACCAAACTAAAAATTAATAAATATACTACAAATTTTTCTCTGCTTTTTTGAACATTCGTGTCATTCAATGAAACAACACAATATTTTTTCTACAAATTGCTTATGAATAAATACACAAAGTTTAAATTTGAACATACTTTTCACTTCTCTGAAACCAAAAATTATAAATTCTTATAAATAATTATCTCAAAATATTATGAAAATTAAGATTCGTTAACCACATACTAAGAGTAGTTCTACACAATTAATTAAGTGTTATATATGAAGAGAAAAAATTGAATATAGCATAATATTAAGCATAGAGTATGTTTATTAATTTGATTTAGATAAATTTGTATATTAAAATATCATTGTAATTGTATTTTATAATAGAATAATATTGAATATTATAGTATATTAATATATACAAAATATCGAAATTTTGCAAAATATATAATAAGAACGATCGTAATTGTAAGACACCTAAAACTATATAATATTAAATATTAAAACAAAATAATCAAATTACTGCTTTCATTTAAAAAAAAACCAATTTTTATTATTTCGACACTGTAAACAGTTTTTAGAGGAAAAACTCTTTATGAAATTTTTCAAGACATTTCATTGATTTATTTAAAATATTTTTACCGTTCAAAAAAGAATACAGTTACATAACATTTATTATGGTTATTAACCAAACCAAATTGGGTAAAATTTGTCACGGATGCGTGAGAAATCTGCGAAATATAAGAATAAAGAACCAATCAATTATAAGCATTATTTAGTGCAAGTATACGTTTGAAAAATTATTTGTAGTAGGAAATAGATGGAACAATAGCTGTTAAGAAAGGGACGGGTAAAGTAAAATTATGGTGTATTTAAATAAAATCAAGAGTGTATTAATATCACTTCAAACAGAATTAGTAAAAAGGTATAATGATGGTTATTAATTCCAGGAAAATACATCTTGCATGCACATACAAAAAAAAAAAACGTCAATTTAAGACATCGCTATAAAAACACAAATTAAATATAGCAAATACATATGTCTCATAATTTTCTGCAATTATTGAAAATATACTGTCCAAGTTTAACACCAAGCGCCTTAAAAAACATAATTAAAATACCAGACTTTTCTACTTGTTTTCCTTAAAATATATGCTCACGTAGTAACCTTATAAAAACCAAAACAATAACTGCATATCAGAAAATTCTATTTCAACTAAATAAAATTGATCTCTGCGAATGTAATAAACATTTCATGATAACTAAATATCAGGTACACTCTCATTAAAAGTTATGTTAACTATAATTAGAGAATCTTTATAATATATTAAGAGACACAAAAAGAAATCTATGTCACCATCAGTCGGGAATTCTTTAAAATAAACTTTATTAGTAGTAAAATCAAATTTCACACTAAAAATTTGAAAAAAAATAAACACGAATTTATTTAGATAATAAAAAAAAGTTGAAATTTAATTTAATTAAGAACAAATTCAACTTATACAATAGAGAACAAAAAAAACGTCAATTTTAATAGTATAAAAACCATAGAAACAAATACTAAAATATACAATTAAAAAAAACGACAAGCGATTACTATTTACAACATATTCATTCATTTTTCCTTCTTGTCTCTTTAAATCACAATAAACAAGATTCTTCTAAATTCTCGAAAAAACTTACCTTATATGAAAAACATCTGAACATTTTACATAATGAAAACAATTAACACATAATTTATATATGATTCTGTACAAATATTGCATGTTATAATCATAAAAAACTCAACTTTTTATCCATAGAAATGCATATGAAGAAAAATTACCCAAATAATACTTAAAAAGTTGATAAATTTAGGGAAAAAGTCATATATCTTTTAAAGTTCTAATTTAAGTAATTGTGTAAATATAAATTAAAGATAATGAGCGACAACCAATAAAATAATTAAAGATAGTTTAAATTATTATAATAAATATAATTTAAAAAACAAGAGTTTTTCATTACATAGAAAAAACTCAATTTGCAAATGAAAATATCTTGCGAATTACTAAATAATTAAAACTGCACAGACAACCAGGAAAAATGATGCGATACAAATATTTGTTCAACAACTATTAGTTGAATTTAATCAAAACGTTACAAACACCGAAAAAATTCTGAACAGAGGGACACCACTAAAAACTACACATTAGGGTATATATTCCTTGGGAGCAACTTGGGAACACGGCTGTAAACTACTTACAAAACAAAAACAAAAACAATAAAATAATAGTAATGTATTAAAGAGGAGGGATGCAATACTAGTACCTTTTCTTCCACATTTAATAAGCAATAACAAAATGATTTAAAGAATACCAAAAATTATTCAAAAATTATTTCATTGATTTAGAAAATTGCTATAGAAAGACACAGCAAATAGATACACTCTTTAAGGTAAGAATTACCATAATTAAATTACTTCTGTTCGTCATTTATGTAAGAGCGAGAGAGAAACACATAATTTTGTACAAGCACAACTAAAGAGCGATAACCTCACAATTATAGAGACAACGATATGAATTGAAAAAACTTCTTCTATTGGAAATTTAGTTTTCATAAAACGTAATCTAAAAATAACTACACTAATATAATTTCTAGAGTTATTATAAAAAAGAAAATCTTAAAAAATAAATTTGAAACTAATCATTAAAATTATTTATGTACTTTAATTATATAAAACAACTCAAAAAACAAAGAATTAAAAAAATATTTCTTTTTTCTAGCATATATAAACAAAAAGCTATTATAAATTTCATAGAAATAACAAAACAAGTTAAAAAAGAACACCTACAATATATTACATCAAAATACATGCTGATTTTCTGTTTTCAAATATAAATAATTCAGATTAAATCTTTCAAATTTTGATCCAAATTATTAACAACGTAAGCTAAAATTTTCACAAAAACTTTTTAAACTTGTGTAACACACAATTTTAAGCATTACCAAAGAAAGTTCATCTAAAGTATTTTTGATATAATAGTAGTGAGAAAAAAATTTAGTAACGGATAAATTACAATAGCACCAAACTTGAAAAGAATTTAAGATGAGAGAATAAAGTTAAAATAGTTATATATAACAATGGTTTTGAACAAATTGTTGGAACACGACTTTCGTAAACTGAGAAAAATAAGAAAATTATTTTAATGTTTTCATAATTAACAAACCAAAAAAAAACACCCAAAAATATTAATTAAAAAATTTCCTCATTAAGCTATTAAATATCGTCACACAAGTGCATTATATGCACCACACATATATAATAAAAATTCACACTCACACATTTCCTTATCGAAAATAATCAGCACAAAAATACCTTTATCACACAAATTGAATAACAACAACATATTTTTTACACAAAATCTAAGCTGAAAAAGACATAACACGTATATAGAATTTAAGAATACCCTATAACTAAGAAATGGGACCAAAATCTAAATATAAACTTTTATTAAATATAAAACAAAACTAAAGAATAAAATAAAATTCACAAAGTACTATGAAAATAATTGAAGTAATAAAATTAAAATTAATAAAGAAGTCTATATATAATAATAGAGTAAAATGAAATGTAGATTAAAATAAATAAGAAAATAGAAAATAAAACGAAAGTCACAAGTCTAATTAATTAACACCAGTCATGAATGAATAATTTATTATATTTATTTGAAAAAAGTATAGTTTTTTTTTATTAAATTGGATACCTTTAATTAAACCTTAAAATTTAAGTGAAATAAATTCTGATGAAAATTCTGCTACAAATAATTAAATTTCAGCACAATCGAATGAGGCAATTTGACTTCAAAGCCTATCGAAAATAAATTTTTGAGTGAAAATCAAAGTTTAAAACGAAACTTCAAAATCTATAACTAATAAATTCCAAAATTAAAGATGATATTCGAAGTACTATAATGTAAAGGCCTAAAGATTGTCGTACACATGTTCCAAACTAATATATTTTTAAAAAAATGCCTTCCAAAAATTGTTTTAAAGCTGCCATAAGAAGATGGAATTTATTTAATTTGAGAAGGAATTTAAAGAAAGGTTCGACATTTTGTTAAAGAGATTAGAATTTACATGGTCATTTGAATGGTTAAAATGCCTTAAAATTAAAAACACAAAAGAAAAATCCGAGATTATTGAATTTGACGTGTTTAAGAGTGTTCTATTAAAAAGACACACGAAATAAATTAAATTCTCGTTTTATGAGACTATATTGAGAAATAATAAAGCTAACAAAATAAAGAAAACGAATTTATTTTAATCATTTATAATACGACACACGAAAATATCACCGTATATACTATATACTTCATAATTTAAAATTTACACAAAAGACAATAATTCCCATTAAAAAACTAACTTCAAACTCGTCAAAAATAATAGAGCCAAAAAACATAATAAATTCGATAATATCACCTGTAACGACTTTTCTAAAATATGTAATATTAGCGATAACAAAATTAAGAAAATATACAGATCAATTTATAAGTTTAATAGAATTCAATTGTGTCATTAAAAATCACAGCGCTCAACAAAAACATCAGACTAATTTTGGAAGATATAATACAAAAAAACAAAGAGCTAATATAATTACATTTAAAAAAAAACAGCTGACTCAGGATACTGGAAGATCCAAACTTAAAAAGAAAAATAAAAACACAAACTTAAATAAAAATTCTTCAATAATTACAAAGCATATTTGTTACAAATATAGCACATAATATCAAAGATTTGAACGACACAATCTCTTAATTATTCAAAAATGCTCGAAAGAAAATAAACGTCTCAAAAATAAACTCCACCACAAATACATAATAGCAAAAGTACACCCTCGAATACTTTACAATGTGCAAATGTATTGAATAAAGTAAACAAGAGAAAGACAAAAATCAAACATCTTTTGTATGTTAAGGTATCTTCAATAAAAAATAATGATTTAAAATGTAAAGAAATTTAAAAAGAAAAAGAGTAAAATTTTAAAGATCAGTTGATTACAATATCTTATCTAAAGAGAGATTTGTGTTAACAACAATAGCAAATGAGAATATTAAAAATTGGCAAATAATATGAAAAAAAACTAATGCTGAACAATGTTCAAATGTTAAGTAAAACTACCATCAACAATTTTAAAGAACAACCATTTGAAAAACGATAAATAATACTAAAAAGTTATCGAACCATTATAACATACTTTTCTAGAAATAATGCAACTACTCCAATGCAAACCAAACAAAATAATATCCTGTTTCAACATGCAAATGTGTACGTAAACAACATCACATACAAAAAATTTTAACAAAATTAACCAAAAATAATTATACACAATATAATATATCAAATTTAGAAGAATAACATTTTGTATATATCACCAGTTTCCAAACATTAAAAAAAAATTCAATACGAACAATTTAAAAGAAAAAACAAGCTAAATTTTAGAAGTTTGGAATAATTTAATTATCAGAAAATAAAATTAAAATTGTATGAACAGGATAAGAAAGAAAAACATATTTTACCTTAATGTATGTTTAAAATAATTATACAAAAAAAGACAAAATAAGGATCATAAACTTAAAATTAGAGAAATACCAAAAAAACAAAACAGAAATACATTACTCCATCTAAGGACAACCATAAAGACTATATTAATCAAAAAAACACGCTCCTCTTTTTACATGCCTTAATATATTAGCGCGAATATTATAGCATTACACAATGTAAAATGAAACTACAACTCTAAATTAACTGTATATATCGATTAATAGCTCAAAAAAAAAAAGCCGTAGAAAAATTCTTGAAAGTACTACTTAAAATACCAAAAGTTATTAATATTTCAATAATATGATTTTGAAAAATTTGAATAAGAACAGAAACAAACATCCGTACTTTTAAGAGTTCTAATCTTGTAATGTGAAAATTTAAGAAAAAAGATGACTATTTAAATAATTTAAAAGTTTTAAAGACAAATTTATATTAATACAAAAATACAAAAAAAGTGTTCTATACAAAAAACAGCTAAAATTGCAGAAATGTAAATAGTAACAAAAAAATAAAACTAAAAATATTTCGTCATTTATATCTGTCCATCTATATAATATCAATTCACAGATCGAAATATTTCACATAATAAGTACAAATTCTCTCAATAAGACCAATTACTAAAAAAATTACACTTACCTTCTTAATGAAAACACTCTATATTGATAAGACTATGCAATCCAAATATCTAATCAAAAACTAAAATTAAATATTACAAAAATCAATGACCTGTATAAAAGTAGCTCTTACAATTGTGCTAAAAATGAGTTCGACAATTTTATAAAGAATATTACCAATTATAAAGAACCTTCCCAATGTGTATTTTTTTTGATTAATCGTATCAAAATTTATTTTAAATTATACTTATATACTTTTATTAATATATGTAGTGGTAATCACAAACATAAAGATAAGGGAATGTTTAAGTGGACATAAAAAAGCTTTAATTTAAAATATAAATTTTGAGCTTTTTTATGTCAGTAACATACTTTCACCTAATATTATTTCATCGACAGTGAGAACTAATTTTGATATATACTAATTGCTAATTACTCTTTAATATCTATAATATTTACTATATAACAAAATGTCAAATAAATAACGACATTGAATAATTTTACTAATACATATACAAATTCCATTATATTCTGCATTGACTGGATAATAAATTCAATGAGCAAGATTATTGTTAACAATGATTTTTTCAAAATTACTGCACAAATAACCACTTAAGTTTTTTAAAAAAATAAAAAAAATAAATAAGAAAAATTATCTACAAAAATATATTTCAAAGTTAGTAATTACACAGTAGTATGGCAAAAAATATATATTGTAAGTACCAATAAATATTCACTCTAATGCTAGCTGCAAATACAAATTGCATTTTAATCCAATAAGGTAGTTAAAAAAAAACGTTAATTTTCTTTTAGAACATAAAATATATAAAACAAATATTTAAAGTTTATTATTTATTTTCTGCCATATTCTTGCAAAAACCACTTAAATACTTATATTAAGTATATATGACGACATATTATCTTTGCAGTATTATGAAAAATTGCAAGATTTCGCAACGTAAAATCACTATTAAGTTTATATATTAAATGCTGAAAACTATACCTTTTATAAACAAATTTTAAACAAATTTACACACAGAATTTAAATTTTCTAACATAATCTGAAATTTAAGAAAAAATAAAAAATAAAGTTAAGACTTAGGGTGTAAAAATATCTCGTCAAAATCTTTAGTAGTAAAATTAAGACACAGACTTACATTTAATTATCTAAAAATTTTTAATGAAAATCAAAGCTTTAAAATTTTAAAGAGCAAAAGAATAGGTCTTATTGTAAAATAAATTTAACATATATATACCTCTCTTTCTGAGATTCAGAAAAAATCTTGCAATTAGCACAGAGCGAAGCGTACACCACACTACATCAATCATTAGATTATATATTTCTCACACACACACATGATAAACCTATACCTTTCAATACCAAATAAAAAACATTCAACACTTTTCTTTTTCTTAAAGCTGACAAAATATTGTCGTTGATATTATAATCTTGTTGCAAAGATGATTAGAATTTATTAAAAAAAAATATCAATTTCAATAATATTTAAAGAAATTTGAAATAAAATATGTTAGTTTTAATGTCACTAATGAAATCAAATACTATGCCAAATTAAAACCATAAATATGAGAATAGTAAGAATGGTTTATAAAAAATTTGTTTTATTTAAATAAAAGAACAGGAGTTCAATTATCACAACTTGAGATGTAAAAATACTTCAAAATTTTGTTATAATATAAATAAAAAAAAACAATAATTATATGAAAAAATTCTATCACACACCACAAATACAAAATACACAATCGTAATCACAAACTATTTAATATAAGAAAACAAATAATAAATTAGACTATAATTAATTGAAATTACATCTATCAGTATTTATCATATTATAGAATAATCTGAGCGATATTCATTTCTATACGAGAAAAAGCATACAAAAATACTCATTTAAATGCAACACACAGACTTTGAAGATTATATCCAACACACACTTTCAGAGATAAAAAAAATTTCAATAACTTTTTATAAAATCTCATAAAGTAACATTAGAATTTCAATCTTCTTGAAATTGTATGAGAAAAATCTGGTCTTGTTAAGATTCTAAATTTATAGATTATATAATAAGAAAAATATTTAATGAAAGAAAGATAAATTAAAAGCTCGAAAATAATTATATTATAAGTATTATAAAAAAAAAAACATTATTTTATCTATCATAAACAATATCACATATATTCATCAACATTAATATATAAATAATTAACAATATAATTAGAATTCATATTAAAAAAAAACCAAATTTAAACACCAAAAAACAATTAATAAAAATCCATTTTCATTTAATAAAAATTGCACGTCCAAATTGGAACAACAGCACTTTATATTAAAATTCAAAAAGACACTGAATATATCACTTACTCCGAACTGTAAATTTTGAACCAATACACAGACTGACACACGAATGAAAAACAACATACTGATATATCAAAATGCTGAAACATAAGTATAAAGTCTAACCTGTAACAATATCTAATAATAAATTTAAGTTCTTAACTGTTGCTTAAATTTATAAATGTATTGACAATTTATATAAAAAACAATCCTACTCTAACAAACTCTCTATTCATATAATATGTGATTATATATATATAACAAAAAATATATAATTACAATAACAAAAAAAAGATTTATATCAATTAGAAAACATTAATAAAAAAACCTTTAATTATAATATTTATAATTAGTACCCACCCACAACACAGGAAAAAAATCAAATTTGTTTATTTTATTACAATAAATACCACAAATAATATGCACGTAAACCAAAAAATTCATCTTATTTCGTCCTTTCATAACAAGTCAGTCCATATACCAATAATAATTTGCCACTCATTCTTATCTTTATCTTATTTCAATTAACATTTTCAGAATTCATATTTTATCATTTCTTTTAAAGAAATTTCATAAAATATGTTTCAGATACATTTCTAATTAATTATCTTGAATAAAAAATTTTAAATAAACCGAACTATTTAATCAACACTAACTAAGAAAAAACATCAATTATAAATAAAAATCATAATTAACAACCAAAAAAAAATCAACGCCTCTATTAAAACCACTCTTGATAAAATATATATAGAAAACACAATCTAGTCACTTAAAAAATCTATCTAAACATAATATACATGACTGAAAAATTAACTTTTTCAGAAAAAATCTCCAGATATTATAAATATATAAACTTTATAAAAAAAAAAGCTTCATCAATAATCATATACATGCCAAAAAATATTTTCGATATATATAATTAAATAAAAAAAATCAATTAAATATACATAATATTGAAATATTCCAAATATTGAACAATCAATAGAAGTAAAGACAAATATAAAATAAGATTATACGCAATTCCTATCGTGCTAATTTGATAATTGTACTTAAAATTCAGTAATGATTTTCACAAAAAACTCATAATAATTTATTCACATAGACAAAAAACCACACATATAAAAAACACTTAATTAAATAAAACGCAAAATTAACAAAATAATCAAAATATGCAAAAAACTATATATATTATAATAGACTTTAACGTCTCTAATAATATAGTAAGTAATAAATAAATAAATGTTCAAATTTAACAAATATTAAAATAATTCTTTAATAAATAGCTAAAAATTTTTCCCGATATAAAAAAATGTACTATAATAATTGCTGAGTACTCAAAAACTATAATTTAACACATACATAGATTTATAAAATTAGAAAACAAACATTATTTTACAAAATAAGTTAAACTAAACAAAATATAATGAAGAAACAAAAATTAATCTTTTATAAAAAAATATATACAATATTATTGTTTATATAAACATTTTATCTAACTCAAACTAATATATAATATTATATATAACATATAAGTTACATAAATATTATAAAATACATTAATGTATATTACATCAATTATAAAACACTATATATAACTATCAAAATTTGGCTAAGTATTCAAACATTTTTCCACTATTTACATAAATTAAATATCTCAAATAGCTAATCAAAACACTTATCATAATACATAATTCACTCACAAATTAAAAATAACCTTAAAAAGTGAAAAGCAAGATATGGAAAAGTTATTACTTAAACTAAAATGACACGTGATTTCATCAAATATTATGAAAAAGAGATCATAACTTTAATTCTAAATAGATATATATAATTCAAATAATATTACCAAAATAGCAGAAAAATCTGAAAATTTAATTAAATAATTTTTTATGACTTTAATAAATAATACAACCATAGCGAACTAAAATATGTGCATATATATAATAACCAAAACAAAATTTACTAAATTGTCTTATAAATTAATATATCTATCGAAGTCCTATAACTATCTATACAATTATCATATAAGACTACATCAACTATACATATCATAAGCATAAATCACATGGACTAATTATCTGTTAATTATAATTTTTTTACAATTCTTATTAAAATAACTTTTTAAAAAACTAAAGAAAGTACGATTTTTTCTAAGCTCAAAATATGTAATTAGATACTGGATTACTGAATTAACCCGATATTTATACAAAGATGGCGGGCTGTGGCTTCTGAATAATAATTGAAATAAAAAACAAAAAGTGTTTTTTTTATTAAAAAATGCAAAATAATTTAAAAAGCACAGAAAAAAAAAAAAATATAATGTATCTTAAAAGAACATATTAATTCACAATTATTTTAATGAAAATAAATTTAATATTAGTAATAATTAAATAAACCAAAAAAATACAATCGAATATATATATTTATTTACAAAAAACAAAAAAATTCATACATTTTAATTAAACAAAATATTACCATTATAGTACTATTAGATTTATTAAAATCATTTTAGAATATTCCACACTATTAATAAAATATAGGGTACATTTAACTATCATCACACATAGATCCTGTATTGCTTTATTCTAGATATCAATCCACCACATTAAAAAATTATCATTAACAATAATTAAATAACTTTTAAACAAAATTTTCTAACACACACTTATAAATAAACTCACACATGTACATATGAATTAACCAATACAACTGTCTAAACTTATAAATCAAATGGAATTACAAGCGAACATAGAAAGGAAATTCCTAAGAAATGTTAAATTTGTCTTTAAATATAAGAGTAGTGACATTACAATGAACTGTCTTAATTATTATGACAATTTCAAAAAGGGAATGTCAAATAAGACGGTTTTTCTGACAAAATATTAACAATTTTAGATTTGATGAGAAAAGCTACTTTTTAAAACAACAAGGTTCTTTATAAATCTGTAATTTCATTCATCAAATATTTTCAACAAGTCTGAATGATAAACTAAACTCAAAATAGTTACAGACAACAAATAAAAAAATATTCAAACTATATATTCGAGTATCTACAAATTTTAAATCCACATTAAAACAATAGGATAAAAGTTTTAAATGGAGAAAAGCAGTTCACTAGAATAAAAAAAAGCTATCACAACAAGAACCAATAGAGAAAATCACAAAATTTTATCATCAAATATAAATTATATTATAATTATATGAAATTTAAAATTAATATATTTTATCATATAATACTCAATACGATATCATTAAGATTTGTGAAAAACCTGTAATCTAAAAAAAAAATAATTATAACATCATATAAAAAAAATTAACTCTATAATATAAAATATTTTCAACAACTAACAAAAAATTTAGAACTCTTAAAAAGTACTTTTTTTTCCTTTCAAACAAAAATTCAACATTATATATATACACAGGATAAAATCTAAAAAAAAATTAGCGTCTAATAACACAAGTATTTGAACAAACATCATATGAAAAAAATTAACTGATTTGATTGATTCATATAATTGCAAATATTACTTCAAAAAAAACACAGAGAAAAGAAGAAAATTATTTATTTAATTCGAGAATTTAGCTAAAATATTTTAAATTAACTATTATTATAATAATGACAACTTACACATATATAAATTTTATACAATATAAGCAAATTAATTAAAAAAACTATATACATAAAATATTCCTAAAATATGCGAAAAAAAAAAAGATTATATAATAAAAATAATCAGATCAGGACTATATCTATAAGAATTACGCAAAATAACATAAAAAATTTGCACTATTACAATAATTACTATAAACTTAAAATAGTTATATAACTAGTTAATTTTAAACCATTAAATTTCAAAAATTTCAATAATAAAAACTCATTAAATGGCACTAAACAACCGTCATAAGAGAAAAATGCAAAATACCACTTCGAAATATTAATTAGGTAAATCTAAATAATTGAGTTTTGGGTTTTCCTAAAATTATCTATATAACAACATGTAAAAAAAATAAAACATTATTTCAATCAACTGAATAGCATTAAAAAACACATTTGAAAAATGCGTAATATATAAAATAATACTACTAGTATACAAATTCTCTAAATAGGTTTTCTAATAAAATAAGTATAAAATTTTAAAAAATCCTTTAATGAGTTGCCTAGAATTAATTTTTCTTTTTTTTATTAAATACATTCAATCAAAAACTAAAAATACAGTTACATTCACTCCAAGATGATGAGAATAAATATAAAACATTTAAAAGTCAAAAAATAATCTGTAAAAGTAAAATAGCTACTAATAATTTTAAAATTATCTTAATAAAATAATCTATGGCCATCATTATCTAAAAAATTAGCAACCATTATTACGGATGTTCCTGTTGAATTTCATGAAGAAGCATTTAAAGTAACAGAATGGATATAAAAAGCTTATCAGGCCTAAAAATTAAAAATTTCAGAGATTTGTTGAAACTCAAATAATGGATCAGACTAGTTGAACAAGAACTAGAACACTAGAAGAAAAACATAAATAGTCGAAAGAGTAGAAATTGTAAAAGTAAACAATTCTTTTTATAATTAAAGAGTCCGCTGGAGTTTAATCAATTGTTTTACAACTACTACAATCTCATTCATCCAATACTGATAGTTGGCAATTGCGGAGGTAAATCCATTTGACAAATTTGGGTTCAAAACTATATTAAATATAAATAAATACAAAATTAAACTACATAAGAAGCCGCTGTTTATAAAAATACGCTTTTAATCTGTACAAATTAATATCACACATTACAAAATTTAGAACATCTAATAATACAAAAACTTCTATCCTAAAAATCCCACATATAAAAAATCTATATCAAAGTAGAAAAACTTAAAAAATTTGATACATAGTCAAACAAAGCCGGGAAATAAATATTACTAGCCATTTATATATACAAAAAAATAATATATATGTTTAATATTTCATTTGATAAATAAAAGCAAATTTTCAAAAAATAAAACATAAATGGATCAAAAAATCTTAATATTCATATCCTATGTAAAATCAACTTTCTATAAATATTAAACGTGAGATCATAATAAATGATAAATAATTATTAAAATAATAATTCTAATAAACACCATACCAAAAATTATTTCATTAGTTATATGAAAAATACTCTGTATTAAAGATTAAATTTTAACCTTCATAATACATTAAACGACTTTTCTTCTAAATTTATCTATCGATTACATAATAATAAAGCACTCTTAAAAAAGATATACAAGAATTTATATCCCTACTCAAAAATTAGAAATTACTTCTTTTACACTATATACTTTACACAATATACATATGAATTTTACTGGAGAAACTCTCAACATGTAATACAAATAAATAATACTATTTAAATTCGAGAGCATTAAAAATGATCACAATTACAAAAGCGAATAAAGGGAATATAAATAATTAAAATTTAAATATTATTTATTATATCGATATTCATAAACATAGAATTTTACAATTATGAAAAAAAAAAATATATAATATAATCAATATTGTTATTTTAAACAAATACCAAAAAGTAATAAACATAGCTTATTATGTAAAAAACCTATTTAAATAAAAAAAAATTAATAATATATCAAATCAAAAATAATTTTATAAAGCAATTATTCTATTTATATTTTAAAATTAAAAAACACTTAAAAAAAAATACTCTAAAAGTACTAAATTCTTTCACTTAATAAAGACCAATTCATCTTAGAAAACATTATTCGAGTGAATCATAATGAATGAAAGATACTGTTACGTAAATTGATCTCACTCGTATCCCAATTAGAGAAAGAAAAAGATATAGAGAGACAATTAGAAAAAATGGCAAATATCACAAAAAAGCAAAGAAATGAACACTTATTAATTGTTAAATCACATGTGTTCATAAAAACATATGACGTTTTTAATTACACTATAATACAAATTCTCGTTCTTAAAATAAACAAATAACTAAACAAATAAATAGATTGCGCTTAAAATACGTATAAAAAAAAAAGCCTATAATATAATTAATATAAAAAAATTTAACTTCTTAATATACTTTAACCTTATTATCAATTAAAACTTCATTTATTTGGCACAATTAAACACCAAATTTAAAAAACATAACAATAAATAGAAACATTTACCGAAATAAATTCCATCACACCAATAATTCACCAATCATCATATATTGAAAAAACTGTCATTTACATAATAAGATCAAAATCTGAGCTATAATTACCAAGCATATTCAAAAGAAAGCGGAATGACATGTGTGAAACAAATAATGCAGTCATTAATTGGAAATGAGACAATTTATCAAAAAAGCAGTGCAAAAAAACCGAAATTCAAATTAAAATAGTACAAAAATATATATTTTGACGTTTATTTAAAAGTGAAGAAATTTTAAATATTTTGTTATTTATAAATAAACCACCATATATTACAAGTAGAGTTGTGAAACCTGTTTATATAATATACTATAAAACTATTCATATAAATTCACACTATTTGTCTTAAAATACCCACATTTAAAATAAATTAAAAAGAATATCTTCTATAAACAAAGATAACACGAACTCTTCTCTATTAAAATATCTAACACCAACTAATAAATATAACTACTTAATAATGATACACACTCAAAAACTAAAGTATTTTACACACATAGGATATTATTCATGAGAAATTCTGAATAAAATACAATACATTCAGCATTAAAACATAAAAATAGAACACAAAAGCTAGACATACAAAAGAAACAAAGAGCAAAATATAAAATTAAATAATTTACAAGATAATATTAATAAAATCTAACCGTTTTTATAATTATTGAAAAATATAAATATGTAAGTATTATACCAATCATGCAAATATATGTAAAAGACAAATTTATATTAAAAAAAATAGTGTCAAAAAACCTGATTAAAATAAAAAACTTTTAACTATCTAAAAATATTTCACTTTCACTTAGAACAATATTTACCATATAACACACTAATTTAACTTCTAAAGAAACGATTTTCATTAAATTTCAACATTTAAAATTTTGTTAATCTAAAATGTTTAACGTATTTCAAAAATTTGTCTATGCTAAAATTTCATTATATCTACACTTAATATACAAATTAAAATTTCGCGAACTTATACCATGGTTAAAAGGAAGAATGATTATTCCCAAGCTTGAAAGCACCCGAAGTGTGCTCATTAAAATTAAACACTAATATATTCAAAATAACATTAATCAATAAAATTAATTAGAATTTTATTATTATTACCACTAAAAAATAACTTTCATAATTATTATACATATTGTCAAAAAAGCCCTGTTTCAAATAAATAAGCTGAAATTTAACCATATTTTCAAAAAAATGACAACGCCATCTGGTTATACGGTTGATTCGTGAATACGACACATACATATGTCCCTGACACTCCTAATTAATTCTTGATCAATCTTGACTTACCTTCAACCATCTCAGCTGTATAATCATGTAATATTTCTCATCTAGCAATTTTCTTTATAATGATATAAAAAGCGACAAAACATTTCTTGAAATACTAAAATTATAAATCGAGGTTTCACAACAGCGATAGAAAATCATAAATCAAAGCATAAAAAGATAATTTGTTTCACTAAACCTAAGTGTTGATTAACTTCTTTTTTTTACGTTTTTACTAAAAAATTTTCAAAGCATAATGTAGTGTCACTAATATAACAAAAATCACATCATTAATATCGTGAAAAAAACTTTTTATTTACTAAAACATTAACTTACAACTATTCATTCTAATAATAAATAGATATCTTATTATAGTACTCATATATATCATAATTTGACAAATTTTAAACCAAAAGTGGAATTACTTAGAAATATCGAATTTTTCTAGTAAAAACTCATACAATGAAAATAATAAATTTAGACTATATCTTCATAATAAAAAACCATTTCACCTTTTTCAGATTATAACATGTATTAAAAAACATTAATAAAGCATCTCACTTTTGAACAAATAATTGCACAACATAGATATTACAACAGATAAAAGTCATGAAAAAACTAATTTAAACATATAAAATTATTTTATAACATAAAATTTTCACATTTCAGTTTAAAAAAACAATAATAAATAATCATAATAGTAATACAATAAACAAAAACAAAATAGAAATCTCAGTATATAATGTGGAATAGTTGGAGATTACACTAAAACTTGCTGATATAAGAATAAAAAAAAATTTAATTTCTAAATTACTTCATGCCAAATATCTTATAAATGCATAGCTACAAATTATATAAAAAAAACTCTTAAAGACGACAGATCTGAACAAACCCTCCATTTTCAAATTCATACAAATTAACCATCCGTATGGTAATTCTTAAAATTGAGAGTAAACGCTAAACAGATATTTTCAGACCATTTAGAAATAATAACAGAAGTCATTCAACAGTCAAATTATATTCACATAAGCAGAAGAAATGAGAAATATTAATTGTTATGACGTAAATAATTGAACGTATCTTAAATTACCGTATTGTTAATAAAAAAATATTCATAATTTATTATAAAAATATACCCAAATATAACAACATAATACAATAGCGAAAAAAGTGCTTAACTAAAGTAAGTAGGACTTAATACAAGATAAATTATTTAAGAATTTCTTCTAATAGATAACGCCTTTTGCATTAAATATACTCCAAAATATATTTCACATATTACTTAATTTATATATACAACTCTTAAAAAAAGTACGATTTAATTTAATATATGTATAAACATTTTAAAATATACTATTCAGGAAAATTACTTTTTTGTTTATTTCAACATTCTACAGGATTTTGTTTACTTTGTATTTATCATACACCAAAATTCAAAATATGAATAAAAATTGTATTATTAATAATGCAAATTATTCAACGAAAAAATTAAAAACTAAGTAATATTTATCAAAATATTTATCAAAAGGACTTAAATTTGATTTTAATAAAAAAAATTCAATGATCATTTAATTTTACACAACCTATATCAAAAAATCAATTAAAAATTCAGTTGTTAAAAATAATGTTTCATGTAAGGAATTTGAAGATAAAATTTTGAATAATGTCAAAAATGAACTCAAAATATTGTAATGAAACACTATATCTTTAAATTAACGATCACCAAAATTATTCAACATTTAATAATTAATTCTGTAAAATTTCTATCAAATAAATTATACGCTTTATATATTCCACAGGTATTATGATATAATTAAACACGAAATAAGTATCAATAGATATCATTTAAAATAATTCTCTTTCCTTACTCTTTCAAACAAATTGAAATGAGATTTAATTATTAATCATTTTAGTGCTCATTTAAATTATACAACATTTTCTTATTTTAACTTAATGAACACAATTTACAAATTATCCTGTAATAAAATAGATATATACCAACATTGTTTGATGTTTCATAAAAGTATAGAATATAATAAGTATTTACCAATATATTTATCTTTATGCAAAAAAAACTTTAATAACTTCAATAAATTGCACGTTGCAATTTTATAACTCTTAAAATTGAGTATCCGGAAAGCAAAAAAAATTTTCTTAAATAATTTATCGTGAATTGCTTCCCTATTGGAATAATCTAAAAATTGAGTTTTAACACCATCTAATACAAGACATCATATATATCATATAAAAAATAATGTTTATATTATGAAAATGATTAATCTGTCATAAAAAGCAAGTATATCGGCGTGTATACTCGATTGTATTAGGCTAGGTAAATTAAGCTTCCTTATAAATATACAGCTTTTTAAAATATGACTAAAATTTTCTTTTATAACAGTTATTCTAGTAATTTTAATAACTCTATCACAATAGTATTTCACAGTAGTTTGTTCATAAATATCACACCTTGTTTATATATTATATAATATAAATTTAACTTCTAAAAATAAAGTCTCTAAAATGGACTTTGAAATTTGACCATCTAAGTTGGAAAATTGGTCAACATTACATTTTTTCCAATGAAATTTACAAAAGTTTTATATATATATATAGGTCAAATTTCTAAAAGTAATATATTTCTTTATATAAACAAGAATAATATATAAATAACCAAATTTAAGAATAATTATTTCATTATTTAAACAAATCGAATTTCGATGAAAAAAACAAAATTTTTTTGTAATGTTAATAAGTTTTAATTAATGATTAAACAATGAGTCATTCTGAAGAAAATTTCTATTTTAATTTAAATCTCTAATAAGAGCAAAGTATAATTAATTAATATTTGATTATACCTGTTTTAATAGTAAAATTTATTAAACTTTCCTTAAAAAAGAAATTCTGACCGCCTTATTATCTTAGAACTAAATCACACATATAAACACAAAAAATTTACCGAAACATAATATACACACAAATGTGACTCAAAATTTTCCCATAACATATAGAATTTACACATTTAAAATTATTTTTGTAATAATAATGCAATTGAATTTATTACAAGCGGGATTTCATTTATGCTCCCAGAAATTACATAAATGTGATTATATCGATTTATTAGAATTGTTAATTTCAGCAAAAAAGCCAAAGTAAAAAACCAAAAGCGAATTAATTAAAAGTTTAAAGGATATTATCCTTATATATTGACAGTTTTAAGTCTGAGAACTTTAAAACAACTAATATGATTTAAATATCATAATAATCTTCAAATATATATTTTAATCAATTATAATTGTGAAAACCTATGTTGCAAATATGATATTAGTTTATAACTTAAACTAACCACCTCCGCTTTTCTTTAAATAAAAATCAAATTGCATATTTAAATAAATCATTGGAAGCAAATAAAAGTAACGGATCTTTTCCTAAATTTAAATTTCAACAACATATGAAGTAATTTCAATAATTCTTATAAATTCATTATATGAAGTTATGAATTTAAACCATTATTTTTTTATTCTTCACAAAAATATAAAAATTTTTCATCAACATTAATATTTTAAATCTAAAATTTTAACGATTCACATTTAAAACAAAAAAATAAAATGGATTATCAATTTCAAAAACAAATAAAATTAAATAATTTCTAAATTACGTTAAAATTCAAATTTTGATATCCTAAATTCCTATAAAAACCTGTTAATAAAAAAAATTTTAACCCTAAAAAAAATTTTTAAATTTTATTTCAAATTAAACAAAATAATTCAAATATCAGTAAAATACATTTTTCAAATCAACATTGAAATATTTTTAAATCTTAAAATAAATTTATATTCACATTATTTAAAAAAATAAAGTGTCACAGTAATATGCCTCCAATCCAAATGAATCCAAATTGTTGAGTCTTAAATTGTCGTTTTGTAATGACCATATGACTGGTTACACGGCCTATAAAGTTTGCAATATGAATAATGAGTATTTAATAACAAATTACTCTAAAAAACCTATATTTTTCATTCTTTGCTTAACTGTCAAAGGCGCAAATTAAACTCTAATATTAACAACTCCTATTTATCTTGTGAAATTCTAAAATCATTCAACAATTAAAAACTCAAATGATATCTAAAATTAATATTAATAATAATAATTAATTTAATCCGTTAAAATCAAGATAGCAAGTAATAACAGACAAAAACTTCTTCCTGAAAACCTCAATGACCAAAACAAAAAATAAATATTAATAGTTAGTTCTTAAATTACTTTTTAAAAATTCAATATTTTTTTTTTTCACAAAATTCTATCTTAATATCTTAAAAAAAAATTTAACTTTAAGTACTTTGTTTTTTTCACAATGCAATTAGTAAGCTCTTCATATTTTGATTTTCAACATTTGAACTTTTTAACAACAAACTTAAAAATATTGTTAATATTAAAAATATTATTAGACGAGAATAATTCTAACCAAATTTTCTGGAAAAAAGAAAAAAAATTATTTTCATTGAGAAAAAACTATTATTATCATAAAAAAGCAACTAAAAAATGAATTAGAGAAAGTAATTTATTAATGTTCACAATATCGATTAATTATAACTATTCCAAGAAAATTATGCTTTTTTATAAGTAGAAGATTTTTCAGAGAATAGAGTGACAAATTTTATAAACCAAAAAAAATTTGAACAATAAACATATAATATTGCGAGTTGAAAAATGTATATTAAGAGTATTTTTCTGCGCACTTAACCTTTTGACATCCGATACGTATTTAAATGGCTGATTTTAACACGGCAGTGAAAAACCTATAGCATTAAGATGAGTGCTAATAAATGTTTCAAGTTTATGCTTCCTTTAAATAATATTCTTTATCATTAAAATCTCGCTATGAAGAATGTTTTCTCACATGTTTGGCAAAATGCTTTTGAATTTCTCAAAATTGAAAATTTGCTAATATTATTTTACTTTTAATAAATTAAAAATGTAATTAAAATATCAGCCTAATGAAGTTGTAGATACAAATTTAGGCTTTGTACATTAAAATGCAGTCAAAGATAATAATAAAGATTAAAAACACTTTTTTTTGTTTCTATATATTAATATAGATATATATTAAATTAAATAATTATATATATATATATATAATGATATTAATATATATTATATATATATATAAATATATATAATTAATATATGATAAATTATATAAATTATATAATTATATAACATAAATCATGGTAATCAATTATAATATAATATAGTAATCTATTTATATTAATATTATTAGTATTAAGTATTTATAATGATATAAATTTTTATATTTTTTTTTATGGCGTTGAGAGTACTTAAAACCCACAAGCATTTCAGGCAGAGCTAGGCACCACACTAGAGGGGAATTTGATAAAATCACAACAACCATAGGGGAATAGGGTAACTGGAGCATACATGCTATTGCAAGGCTGAAAACGAAAACAGAAATATAGGGAGAATATTAAGATTGAAGAATGAAATATTAAGTTCATTAAATACTTTTATTAAGATAATTCGAATTATATCTACTATTATTATATATATAATACTAATATATATAATATATATATATATATATATAATATTATGGTGCTTAGATAATAATAATAAGCACAGTATAAGTAAAATATATATATATTTTAAATGTAGAACTATATCTCTCTCCTCAGCTCACTCTCTCTCTCTCTCTCTCTCTCTCGTCGGTATATATATAAAGTAGAAATAATAATAGTAACTAGAGTCTGAAAACTACTGCTGTCTTCCTTTCATGTTAGACCACACAATGTGTAGTCTTTGCTGTGTTACGGTTCTTGCCATGTAATATTTGCATGATTCATCTTTTACGTTTTGAGCAAGTGTACAGTCTCCTTTCTCTGATTTAAGCACTATATCTTATTAGAGTTATGTTCTCTATTTTGTAATCTATATGTGGTTACTTGAGGTAGAGTTTTTAAGCTTATGAACGCCTAGAGAAGCCTTTATCATAAAATGTTCTTAGTATATTATACCTTACATTAAAAGTTTTATGTTTTCAGTGATAATAATATTTGTAATTGATGATTAGTCATGTCTCTTTCTTTTCAACATGATGATGAAAATCAAAATTACATTCTTATGGCAAAGATTGATAATGCTAAAAATGTTCTTCACTTAATGAAAGCAATAAACTTTAAAGATGTAAGTTGAAATTTAGTTTTAAGTTTGTAACCAAAAATATTTTTACTGGTAATGTGTGCAGTGATCACATTTGATAAAATATTTTATATTTTTATTTCTTTTAACCTTACAATAAACTTCTGTCTGGTGTTGTTCCTAGAATATGTGTCAATCACAAGCATGTGGGTTTTCATTAAATAATTCAATAATAGCTTTCATATATGGTATTGTTTTCAGTATTTTGGCTTGTGTTTATCTGTCACATTTTTTGGCAACTGTTTTTAAATGATCAACATCAAGAACGAACATAGAGAAAATGCGCATTAATGTATTTTTAAGTTTTTAAATTTTTTTAAATTTTCAGTTTTCAAAATTAGTGTGACAATAAAGTTCTCATATTGATGCAGCAAATTTTATTTATTTTACAGTTAATCATTCTGTGATATTTACAGATGGTTGCCATTTACATTGTGTTATGTGCATGTAGTTTATAATTGTGTGTACAATAAAGTTCATTTGATAGCATAATTTTTTTATTTTACAGTTTGCAACATTTACTATTGAAGCTTCTAAGTCCGTGCAGGCAAGTTATTTTGTTCGCAGGCAGATAGTTCACAGGTAAGAGAGTTATAGTGACGTTGGGTGTTTGTGTTGTCTTTTTTTATTTATTACCATATGATTTATAGACTTTATTGTTATTAAGGCATTTACCGTATATTGTTATTATTTCTTCTTTCTTATTATTATTATCAACCCTATCATTATGTCAATATTTTTTTTACTCTAAAAGTTGCGCTAAGATTGAAAATTCAGTTTTCTTATTATTAATTCTATTTAAGTTGAATTATGATTGTCTGGGTGGGACTAAAGATTGTGTGGAAAGTGAAGAAGGCGAAGAGAGGTAATAGAAGAATATAGATAAAAATTATCCATTGAGAGGTTTAAAAAGATCACTTGCCTATGGAGTTTTAAAGGATAGGATGACATCACGTTGCTGTCTGTGGAGTCTTGGTGTATATAAACAAGAACTAGTATATAGATGGTGAGATGTGTGGCGTGGGAGAGTGGAGGGCGGCGCGGGAGAGAGGTCTGCTCGAGATGCTGAAGAAAAGTGGTTGAGTCAGTTAAGAAATGCTTGGGGGGAGAGAAATGTGAGTTTTAGCAGAGGCAAGAAGAAGTAGTGCATAATTAAAGTTGTAGATATAGGCGGAGTTTGTAGAGGTGGGTATGGTGGTTGTGGCTAACCAGGACGCCAAGGGATGAAACTACATTGACTAGATGCATAGTGAGGATATAACATTGTGTCCATTTATGAGAAAGTCTACTAGTTAAGTGGATTTTCCGACTGTGGAGTAGTTCTCAACTTAAAGAGTATAAAATAGGAAGTGCTGTAAGGATATGCATGGAGAGACTGTATTTTTCAACTTGCAACATTATAATCTTCATACTCCGAACATTTATTCTGTTTCCTAATTCGGTGCATGGTCGCAAAAATCCTTATGACCATTATATAATATATTAATATTCAATGTAAGATTATTTTCCCCCTTGATGGTGAATGAAAGGTAAAGGTGAAAAAAGGTCAAGTTTAAAAGGAAAAAAAAAATGAGAAAAAATAGAATAGTAAATAATTAATATATCATATAATATTTAAAACAACACTGAATTAATAGCTGAGGTTAATATATAATATATTTGTATGACTTAGGATAATGGGAACATTAGGTTTATATAGTATTAGATATAAGTAATATATATATATATTGTATATAATAATATATAGTATATATATATATATATATATATATATTAATTATATATATATAATATATATATATATATATATATTATATATATATATGTATATTATAAGCCGTATTATATATATATAATAGTAATATATATATATATATATTATATATATATTATACTATAATATTATATATTAATATATTTAATATAGTATATAATTATATTGATATATATTATATATATTAATATAGTATATATATAATATATATTATGTTGATATTATATATATATATATATATTAATATAATTTAAAGTATAATTTTGTGTTGGTGAAAAGGAGATGTTGAAGTATGTGTTGGTAGTTAAATCTCAGTGAGGGGTTTAGGAAATGGGATTATCGGTATGCATTATGTTGTTCGTATGTAAATTAAGTTAGTGGGATAGTATCGGCTTGATGGAGAGGAAGTGATATCGAAAGGCAAGTAGGTTAAAATAAGCAGTGAGAAGTTAATATTGAGCAAGAATAATTAAAGATATGAGTATGGTAAGAGCGCTCGTTCTATAGTAAAACGGTTGAATGTGAACAAGTTTGATACTGAAAAATCTGGGGCAAAATGAAGGAAGGCAATTGTTAGTAACGTTGCAAAGGAAGTATGTGTGATTGTGACTAAGTAGGAGTAAGTAATGTTAACAGTGAATGGTGGATATGAAGAGGTGATGAACAGCGGTTAAAGTAAAAAGAGCGTGTGGATTGAATGTACTAAAAGCAAATGAATAAGACCAAAGAAAGATGCTTGGTAATTATATGAAGGAGGAAAAAGGTCAAAGTAACTAAAAGGTGTATACGTAGGTTAGTAGAAACAATGAGGTAAATGATTAGTCAGTTTGGAAATGAGGATGAATGGGGACTTACAAGGGAATAGAATGCTCTTCTGGAAGATAGCGCGAAAGGTTAAGAATGAGAATAGGGGAATCTGCTTAGAATAATGAATTAGGATGGTGCTTTCGTAAACTATTTAATTTGTACTTGGATGGAGTGTGGAAAGAATACTTCGAGAATCTGCCTAACATTGGCAGTAATGTATTATTAGGTGATAGTGGAATGTGTGTGGGTTTGAGTGGTGCAAGGAAGGATAGGTATTGTTGGGGTGAGTTATTAGTAAGTAGAGGAAGGTAATGGGTAGATGTGAAAAAGTTGATAGATTGGTAAATGCTGTCAGGTATAGATGAAATTAACTGTGAAATGATAATGATCATGAACAGAGGCGAGATGGTGATTGATTGGATTTGGAAGTTGGTGTAATATAAAGCGTTTATAGAGCGTATTAAGTTCCAAGGGATTTGAAGGATAGAACGGTAACTAGTACGAGTACCTTATATAAAGGGTAAGGAGAAAAGGGGAACTGTAGAAATTATAGGTGGAATAGTTTATACTGAGGTTTGTAGGGAAGTATAATGCTGGTATTTTTGGTTACGAAAGAGTGCGTCGAGTGATAAGGACTGATTGGTAAAGAAGACAAGGTGCGTTTGGAGTGGTAGAGGATGCTGGTGGATCTAAATCTTCACATTGAAACAGCTGATTGAGAAAATGATGGGAGAAGAAGAATTAAAAATTTGTATTTAGGCTATTTTTATGAGATTTGCAAGCAGGTATTACTTTCGTATGATGAGTTAATAGGGAAGCGTTATGGCAGGTGTTAGTGATATACTGGTGTTGGTGGTAAGGCTTCTGAAATGGAATCAAAGTATATGTATGACGATAGTGAAGCGTTGTATATAGAATAAATGGTGTCAATGGGGTTTGGTTTAGGATTATAATAGTGGTAGTCAGGAGTAAAGACAGGGTTGTGTGTTTATGTCTCCTTGGTTATTCATTTTGTATGTGGATGTATGGATGGGGTTTGAAAGAATTTGAGGTGGGGTGGGGATGGCAGGAAAATGTGTTAGAATGGTGGAGAATTGGAGTTGAAGTGGAGGGTGCCCTACTATAATATATGCGGATGATGGTTTGCTGTGGCGAATCTGAAGAGAGTTTTGAGAGGATTGGTAGAGAGATTTGGTACAGTGTGTAAAAGGAGGGAGGCTTGAAAAGTAACGTGGTAAGAGTAAGGTTTTGGTTGTGAGTGAGGACACTCCTCAGTGGTAAGTTAATGGAAGATGGTGAGCAGCTAGAACAAAGTGTCTGAGTTTAAATATTTAGGGTATAGACTATTGTTTGGAGAAATATGAGAAGGGAACAGTATGACGATGCAAGATGTGTCAGTAGGAAACGTTGTGAATGGGTCAGAAGGTGGCTGGTGCAATTTAAAAGTCGTTGGTGAATGCAAAGGGCCTAAGTCTTGAGTGTGCTAGGGTCTTGACAGTGAGGGTATGTTTATATTGTTACCTGTGTTATGGTAGTGAGACTATGGTTTTCTGGAAAAGAAGTATAGATCTAAAGTTCAATGTTGTTCAGATGGACTAGTAAATCGGTGTGCTAGGTGTGAGAACAATTGATAGAGAGAGGAATGTACAGTAATAAAGTTGCTATGAAAGAAAGGGTAAATGAGAGAAAAATGAAAGTATGTTGAGATTGATTTTGGTTTCTAATATATAATTTATATATATAATATATTAGTATTGACTCTATGTGGGCTATGACTTTATAATTATATATGTAGTATATACTAGGTATCTATTATATATATAATATAGAATATAGGAATAATATAATAAGACAGGGAACCATAAGGCTTGTCAAAACCCACAAAAAGTTAATATATATATATATAATAATATTATATATAAATAAAGTAATCACCATATATTGCGATTCAATGACACTAGGTATAGTCTATTATTAACGGGTAATTATATAATACGTATATATAATATATATACTATATATATATTATATTATATATTATATATATAAAAATACTTAAATGTTTAATCTTGGTCAAGAAAACTGCATCTTTCTTTTATATCGGCCTTGGCGAAATCTTGATCGGACTTAGAATATGTCCGTATCAAAGGGTATACACTTGACTCGGGGGTGAACTAAAAGGGATTACCTTTTCTACGCGATTAAGTTCCCTTTTGGATCCTGCAAACCTCATTTAGTCGCTAATTCATTTCATGGAAGCCTCACAAAGCTGCATTGGGAATGGAAAATTATCTCATTTAATAAATAATAATAATGAATTATTAATAATTAATTCATTATTAATAAGTAATAATAATAATAATAATAATATAATAATAATTAATGAATGTGGGAGATGTTGGTTACAGATGTTGGTTTGATTATGGGGGTAGTGGATTGGTATTTGTGTTAGTACAGTGAATTAATGCAGTTAAGATTGTATAGTGATTAGATGTGATAAAAAAGAAGAGTAGAAAGGAGAGAAGAAAAGAAGACACATAAGGAGAAGCAAGAAGATGTTTACTGTTGGAAAGAATGGAAACTCGAAAAAATTCAAGTAAAACACTTTCATAGCTCTTTGGGATGGTATGTTGTTTTAGTGTTGTTCTTTTTGTCTTGTTGACGTGGTTGTGGTTGTTGTCGTTGTTGTTTGTTGTTTTTGTGTGTTGTTGCTGTTGTTGCTGTTGTTTGCTGTTTTCATGGATTGTTGTTATCGTTGTTTTGTGTTGGGTTCTTTGGACTGTTGATTTAGATTTTGTGATGTTAAGGAGAACAGAAAAAAATGGATCGAAAAAAAATTCGCAGAGTTATTCAATCATTTCGTAGCCGATGATGAAAAACGCTGAGAGTATAAAAAATAATAATAATAAAATAGTAATAAAATAATAAATGAATAATAATATATAATAATAATATATTAATAATATAGATATAAAAAAATATAAATTATGTAATAATAATCATAATGAATTAATAAATAATAATAATAATAAAATAAAAATAATAATAATGAATAAGGTGAGCTGGGTGGCTGATAATAGTTAATATATATGATATTGTAGTATAGTATATCATATATATAGTTATATATATCATGTTATATATTATATATATTATCTAGTATATATGTATATATGTATATAATCTAAATATATATATAGTAATAGTATATATATATATTATTAATATAAATATATATAATAAAGTAACATCCAGTTAATATTATATATATATATATATATAATATATATAATATAATATAATAATATATATAATATATAGTATATTATATAATAATAGTATAATATAAGTATGTATAGTATATATATTATATAATTTATTATAATAAGTTATATATATATATATAAATATAATTATTTATAGTATATATAATATATATATATGTATATATTATAATCTTTCAAAGAATATTGTTCTAATTGTTCAACATAGGCTGCATCTTATAATACATAGAACACGATCAAAATTATATACTATATAATATATATGATATTATTATAGTATTTATTAGTATATATATTGGATTATATATTATATTATTAGTATATAGTACTATGTGTATATTATTATATTATATAAATAATGAATAATACTAAGAAGTTTAATTTGTCAAAAATACGACATTTTCTTTTCTTTATATACCTAATAGCATACAATTATCGACCAGAATATCCGACGAAAGGTAATTAACCGTTGACGTTAAAAGCGATTGCCTTTCTCCGATTATGTCTCTTCTTGACCAGCGGAAGACCATCATAAGCCTATATGTCAATCTGCATGAAGCCTCTTGAAATTTTCATGGGCATCGAAAATATTTATTCATTGGAGTCGCAGCTGGTTGGAATAGGTCTTCGTATTTCGTATTTTATATATATCATACTTTGAACTCGAGATTTGGTATAAAAACATGAATTCAATAACTGTCTGAAATGGTGCGCTTAGCAGCGGTCAGGTTAAGTCCTCGCTTACCTGCCGATCACCGTGCTTCGAGGCTGATCGGAGGACGTGATTACGATTTCCAATTCCGCGTCCAATTTTATATTCTTCCATCAAGGGGTGGTGAACCTAAGAGAGTGGGGAGTAAAAGGGGGAAAAAAGAAAACCACTCTCTCTGCAAACTACGATGCGAACGAAAGACTAAAGCGAGTATTACAACTGCGCGAAATCGCGGTGGGGCGGCGGCGCGGTGACGGTGGCGGAGGGCGAGAAGCTGGGTCACAGTTGCGAAAGGCTGCGGGGCGAAAAACGGGCGCCGCGAAATGCATGTAGATGTTGGCTGGCGAGAGATGAGTAGATTAGATGTAGTATGTGGCAACTAAGACCAAACGGGGTATGTGGTAATGAGCATCTTGATTGCGGCGATCGGCATCAGCTACAGAGAAAAGATAATTAGACGCGGATGGAGGGGTAGTAGAGCAAAAAAAAAGGGATAGGCGTAACAGTGTGTGTGGTGATGTGAGTGAAATTGTGGTAGGTGTGTAAAATCACATTCTCGTGTATATGTTGATTGACTGGCGTCATCAACTATCACTCGCTGTGCGCACCTACGGTGCGCCACCATTACCGTAAATTACAAAAGGGGGGGTAAAAAGGGGAAAGTAAATATAATAATATATACATATCATATACGTACATAAAATTACACACAAAAGATACAATGCATAGTAGCGTCGCGCTACGCGCGCTGGTCAACGTTCATTGTTCAAATGTTCTTTGCAACATTTCAACATCTTGCAACTTGGCTAGGTTCGTACTTATTACTATCTGGTGTTAAACATCACCTAGAAGTTAATCTAACTAATTAATATTACGCAGATGAGGCACCAGACGTCAGGGCTTTTAAGTGAGGTAATTATAATTCACAGGAAAACACAGAAGATGGATAGAGAATTTCCAAGACAGAACAGAGGTGGCAGGAAAGAGAGAGGCACCGCAGCGAACTAGGCCTGAGGTTAGCGCTAGCATCAATATCACAGGAAACTTCGAATTCAGACACACAGCCCCTAGTTCTATGGGGAGGGTGCGAGGGCGACGTTAAAGGTGGAGGCGTACGCGATTGATAACTCGCCTCGGACGCACCTGCCGCCTGCGTGTACCTATAGAAAAGGAGATAAATGCACCAACATCCGCGCCGCAAAGATAGATATTCTTTTCTCATTAATAGGAGTAATCAAAATTTTCTATAAGCTAAAGGCGAAAAAGAAATCGTTGAGGCTAAATGTGCGGCGCTCACTCATCTTCGCTGAATTCGAACATTTAATCTTATTTTATTGAGTCAATACCAATGACCCGGTACCATTGTGGAATTGAAAGAAATAATAAGGATAAACTTGAGGTCTCGGCTTTGGAATTAACTCTCGTCTCTCTCTCTCTCTTCTCTTCTCTCTCTCATTCTCTCATCTCTCTCTCTCCGTCTCTCTCTCTTTTCTCTTCCTCTCTCGTCTCTTTCTCTCTCTTTTTATTGATTCATGAGGAATTTTTTTTTTTATTTTATATTTTATTATTATAACCCTTATTATTATGGTATACTTGATTATTAGAATTATTATATTATTGATTATTATTATTATGTATAGTATTATTAATTATTATTTATTATTATTATTATTGATTATTATCATTAAATTTGCAGCCTTCTTGAAAAATATTTCTCCAAAGCTGGCTAGTGCATACTATAATAATATATATTATATATATATATTATATAAGTATATATATATGAATATAACGTAATTAATATATATATATATATATATATATATAATAGTAGTAATTTTGATATAATGTTATTAATTTTATATATATAATATACACATATATATCTTTTATATATTATATTATATATATGTAATATTAGTATATAATATAGTATAACATGCAAACTCGTGATAGAAATGGATGGGGGTGCGATTTCACATTACTATTATATATATAAAACTAATAATATAGATTAATAATATTAGAGCCGGTTATAATAATATTATAGATAAAATATATATATTATACTATAGTATATGTACATCCATTTGATACAAAGTTAGCCGGGCTATACATTATTCTACTTCGTTGCACGGTATGCAGCATCAATACATTAGATATAAAAGTTACCTGTATCGAATGATTTAAAATAATATAAAAATATTAAAGTTTTTTACTTTATAATTAGAACTTGCTAGGTTTTTAATAATTTTTAAAAGCAAACTAGTTTAATAACTATTGAATTACAACACTCTTCAATAAAACGACAGATTTAAAAGATAATTCTGAAAATATATTTTTTCTGTGCACGTAAGGAGGTCGATTTCAGGTCTTTCTTGCCCCATTGTTAAAAACCGGAATCTTAAACGGTTTTTATTCTTTTAATTAGATAAAGTCATCTTTCAGCTTCTAACGTGCATTGGAGTAGTTATTTATTTTAGCAACTTTATTATTTCCTCAAAAGTCTGATCCATTCCATTCCAATAAGTTGTATCTTTAAAGCATAAATCAACAGAGCTCCTTTCAGCGAATATAAAAAATCTTCTCTAGATAGTATAAGCTGAGTTCAGATTTGAGTCTCAAGATGTAAAATGGATATACAGTTTAAGTCTTTCAAATCACGTGTGAATGAAGTTCATCTCATTAAAATGTTCACGTCGAAAGTTGACCTGATGTTGAATAGATCACTAAACGAAAACCTTCCTTAAACTGAGATATTATTATGTTCACTACACTTTAATATCCAGACTTTTAATTTCGTAGTAATTTGAAGCATTTATCGATCTTCTTCTCTTCACCTCACATATCATCATAGCGTTCTCAATTTCTTCTATTATGGGGTTCATAACTGTTTCTAATCTTATGCCTAATTCTGACTATGATTCACTCACATGCTTGTTTATGATAATTACGTTCTTGGCATTTTTTCGATTGATTTATTAAATAAATCTATCGTGCGGCATGTTATATGGCGGAAACAGTGAGCCAAAATCAAGTAGATTCGTCAATATCCTTTTTTGTCAAACCTGCCTGTGATCTCTTGTGTTCCTGTTGTTTGCTTTCATTTAGAATTTTTTTCAAAGTACTCTGACAATAGCTCTCTATGTTCAAGAACCATGTTTTCAATTCAAATGTTAAGAATTTCCATCTTGTTTTCTTCAAATTCTTGGCATCCGTTTCGCCATTAATTTTCATTAATACAGTAGCATATTTCATGATTGTGTAATAATGATTGCATAATCCGTTGCTTCTCTCATTTGGTTTGTATAATCAAATCTTTTCTTCTGGAAGTTTGTAGAAATGACTGAGTCATTTTTGCAAATTTCATGATCTGCATCTTAACAGTTACATAATTGCATTGGAATCTTTTATACAATAAGTATCCACACCACGACGTGTCCACTCAGATAGCGTGCATGACATCCTATCAACTGAGCAGTTCAATTTTTTCTTGGACAGTTCGGTTAATAATGGATTTTAATGATTCAGGAAATAACGCTAGCTATTTGATTCTACCCGTGAGACGCTGGGTTTAAAAGTCCCTATAGATTGTCTTTAAGATTCTCCCGTCTTAGTTTTATCGGTTAAATCAAAGCTACTTGAACACCTGGATATTTTGATTTATCAAACGTAAATGAAGCATCAGAAACAGGTGCGTGAATGGGTTTAAAATCTTGCATATACATATATCCCAAAAGCATAACGAATAATTCATCTTTGTATATAGTCATGAGTTCCTCTTGAACAACGTAGAGATTTTTTAATGATCGCTCTTAAAGTTGGATCTCTAATTCTAGGCATGTATTCAATTAGTATTATAAATCAGCCATGGGTGGGTTTTGGATAATAGAATCGAGGAACTTCTGGTCATGACCCCTGTTAAGGGATTCAAGATTGCAGACAAAATTGATGGCTTGATAATTCTTCTAGTAATTATCTTTTTATAACTTTGCTGATTGTGGCATCAATTTTAGGTCGCTTTGTAGGCAGAATCAATCATTTTTTTTATAGTTGTTTTTGGACCGTATGTGTTTTAGGGGGTTTTGGTTGTCTTATGTTGAGGGATGGGGATTAGGCTGGGCTAAATTATAGCCTCATTGTTTTATGTATACCACAGTTTTCAGAAAGCTTCATTTATTGGTCTTTGACTCGATTAGAGGTGCTAATCAGTTCACTCTCATATTCACCCATCATGATACATCTCCTTGCAAATATGCAAACATGGGAAGCAAAATAGAGAATTTTTCTCTGAGGAGCTGCAGAGCCATTTGTGTCTCTTAAATAAATCCACGTTAATTTAGAGAGTTAGGTTTATTGGCTCTTTATTGTATGTATTCTGATTAATTTTATGGCATAGGCAATTATCCGATATATTTAATTGTCTTTCAAAATAAAATCTTGAAGAACTTATTATTAATATTTATACACTCATAGTTTTCATATTAATTTAAGTAGATGTGTATCTATTTAAAAAAATATATAAACAAAAAACTTCAAACACAAACTCACGTTCCAATATGCACGTAACTGACATTAACGAAAAATGAATTATGTATTGGCATTCGATGTGTCCTAGCTATGAAATTCAATGTAAAATTAAGCAAGACAATATATTATAATAAGTTTA
>JABUQX010069153.1:0-34945 GCA_015478945.1 Trachelipus rathkii
AAGAGGGAAATGGAGTGTTAAAAGGAGGAAATTGTGATGGATGCGGAGCTGGACGAGAGTTGGAGAGCATTGAGGGACGCCTGTTGGAGGTGTCTGAGGATGTTGTGAAAGTGAAAACACTTCATTGAAGAGGAAAAAAGAAACAAATCCTTGGTGGACTGAACAAGTTCAGACGTGGGTAAAGAGAAAAATGAAATGTTTTAAAAGTGGATAAAGACGGAGAGGATGGAGGAGAAGGAGGAATATGTGGAAGCGAGAAGAGAAGCAGAACAGATAAAAGAAGAGAAAAGGAAAAGCACGATGGGAAATTGATTGGAGGAGAACTGGAGGAAGACCTTTAGGGGACGAGAAAGCTAATCTACACCAACATTGCAAAAACTAAGAAAGGGCTCTGCCCCACCATCCTATGCAAATAAAAAATGAAGATGGAACCATTATTAACAAGCCCGTCAAATATTAGCGAAAGGTGGAAAGAATATTTCGAACAGCTGCTGAATATCCCGAATAACATAATAGAAGAAGAGGAACAATGGAAAGAACGACATGTGGCGTTGGAAGAGCGGGGGAATTGGCAGATTGTACCTGAGGAGGTGGAACAAGCGATGAGAAAGATGAAAAACGGTAAGGCAGCAGGCGAGGAGATATGCTGCCTGTGGAGATATTGAGAGGAGCTGGTGAAAGGGGTGTTTTGTGGATGACAGAAGTAATGAACAAGTGCTGGAACGCGAAGGGAAAACACCGGAGGATTGGAATAAATCGATATTGTGTCCTATATATAAGAAAGGCGATAAAACCGACTGTAAAAATTACAAGGGGAATTGCCTTGATGCCACATATTGCAAAGGTTACGAGAGAATATTGGAGAGAAGATTGAGGGAAAATTCGAACATAAACTGGATGAATGCCAGCATGGTTTTCGACCGGGAAGATCAACAATTTTGATTTGGTTTTCACTGAAGATGATGTCGTTGAAAGATTATGAATTTAACCGGAAAGCATATTTGAGCTTTATCGATTTAAAAAAAGCGCCGTTCACCGTGTTCCGAGGGAATATATTGTGGAGGATCCTGTGGAAAAGGGAGTATGAGGTGCCTACTAAACTGATAAGACTATAAAAGGCACGTATTGGGACAGCTGTTGCAAGTTGAAAACACAGATGATGATAGTAGTTGGTTTGGAATAACAACAGGCGTAAAACAAAGGAAGTGTTACTTTCCCCAAATTTGTTCATAACGTTTATGGGCTATTGTGGCAAGGTTGTACAGGAAAGGGTGGGGTGGGAGATTTTTGGATACGCGCGGATGATCTGGCGTTGGTCTCGGAGTCAAGGGAGGCTTTGCAGAGGTTATAGTGGCATGGAACGAGGTTCTATTTGAGAAGGAAATGAAAATCAATAGGGGAAGACGGAGGTTATGATGGTGAGTAGGGAGCCGGATGAGTTAAATATAGAATTGGAGGGGAAAGTACTGAAACAGACAGAACAGTTTGAATTTTTAGGAGTGATAGGTGAAGTAAGAAATGATATGTTTCAGGAGTTGAACCATAGAATTGGAAAGTTTAATGGGACACTTGCGTCATTGTACCCTTTGCTAAAGGACCGTAATATACCGAGGAAAGTCAAAATAATAAATATATACCAAGCATATGAGCCAATAATTAGCTATGGACATTTGAGGCTTTGGGAAGAAACACAAAAGCGAAAAGTAAAATGACAGCATGCGAAAATGAAAGTTTAAGAATTGATATTGGGTGACAAATTGGATAGGAAGATGAATTGATACGTGAGGGCGGTGTTGAGTGGATATTATATTAGAGCTGGCTGAGGAGAGGACAGTTAAGATGTTCGGACATGTGAGGGGATGGAAGCAAATAGCGTGTTGCGAAAGGATATTATGAGGTGGCAGCCGGAGAAGGAGAGAGTGGGGAGGCCGAGGATGAGGTGGTAATTAATGGTAGTAGAGAGAGCTTGGTAACGAGGGGAATGACTATGGAGGAGGTGGAGGAGGGAAAGGAGTTTACGATGATCGACGGCGATGGAGAAGCTTCGTGCAAGACAGCTGACAGGCGCATACGCCACAGAGATGGTGAGAAAGAAAGGTAGAAATATATATAGATATAATATATATATATATATATATACATATATAGATATATATATATATATATATATATATAATATATATAATTATATATATATATATATAGTATATATATATATTAATATATATATATATTATAATAATTCAATTAAATAAATAATTTTGAAAAGAGATTTCGAAAATATTTGATTTTCTTAAGATATTACGTTAAAATAAATAAATACATTAAATTTTAACGAATTATATGTATTTCTTTTCTCGACATTCGTTGATATAATCCAAATTTCGGAAGTATTTTTATGTTGTAAACTCGGAAAAGAACGTGTATATTAATTTGGCCTTCCAATTTGTATTATTTGGAAAATTCCATAGTAAAATACCAAAAAAAAATTGATTATATTTAGGTATGTTTATATATTTTGCATCAATGTATAGTGAAAGAGTAAATGGAATTAAAATATATTTTTTTATTTTTTGTTTTGATTTAAATCCCTCTATTATTTAGTGAAATTTACAGTTAACCCCGGTAGAAAAACCCCGAATGTAGCGAAATAATGGAAGCTGACGACGTCCATCTTAGAAGTTGGGACTCTAATAATGATCAATTAAGAGCTGTTATAGAAGAAGAGGGTAGAATAGTTCAACATCAGGAATCAGAAGATAAGGCTCTTGGATATCTTTTTAATCCTCTTACAGATAAGTTAAAACTAGCAAAATTTTCGATAAATGCTGATGCAAAATATCATAAAGTATTGTTGCGTGTTATCAGTGGTGTCCAAGGTTTTTGACCCTCTAAATATCTTTTACCTGTAACTTTAAGAGGTCGGTTATTAATTAGAAGTTATGGCAATTTGCGGTCTTCATTGGGATGAAAAGGACCTCTGATGTTTTAATTTCATGGTCCTCTCTGTGTTCAGATTTAAGTAAATTGCACAATATTGAAATTTAAAAAGGTGCTTTCTCACCTTCTTCATTCAAAACTCTTTATTCGTATTTTGTGAGCTTCAAACATCTTGTTATTGGTTTTGCAGCTGTATAGTATAGTCAAGGTTCTAGTTTTAATATTTTTCAAAGGCCAAGGTGGCCCCCCTAAAATCTAGGGCTTTGATTATTCTAGTACTGTTGTCTGCTGTTTTTTATTTTTCAAGTCAATGACGGCAAAACTGGACCTTGTATCAGTCAAAAACATAAAAAGTGTTGTAGATGCTCAAATAGTTCTTTCATGGCTCCTGTCCGGTAAAGAGCAAAAAATAAAAATGATTTTCTGAATCTTAACAATAGACTCAAAGAAATTTATCAAATTCAAAGAAAACAAATATAAAGCAAGAGTATAAAGTATCCATTTCTTATGCTTACATCAATACTGATGAAAAACCCAGCAGATCTAAGATCAGCCAGAGGGTAGTTAAACCTCTACTTTTATTTCCAAAATTACCATTATGCTAAAGGTCCTTCTTGGATTCTTCTAGATCAATCTCAATGGCTTATTAGTAGAAAATTTAAATTTTGACTTTTTGCTAATAAGGAAAAGACTTTACAATGTCACACATCTTTGGTTGTTACTCAGTCTTTGTTACCTTTAAGAGATTACTCAAGTGGGGCATAGGCTTTTATAAGGTAACTTTAAAAAATATTCAAAACTTCATTAGCAGGATAAGGGCTGGATGAAGATTTGTGAATTAGAAAGCCCCAACTCTATTGGTGAAAAGATAATGCAAGCACATTTGTTTTCTAAGGAATTAGTGTATTTACTCCAACAATCCGCCAAAAAGGATGAAATTCCCACTGCTAGTCTGATGCAAAAGTTATCACAGAACTGATTGTAAAAAGCGCTCAGTCCGATCCAAAGGGAGATTTGCCAAGACACTTTTTATATAATGATGATGTTATAAATTCGATTCTTATTGATGTGTATAAATCATCTCACTTCATCGTTCGTTTGAAACTATCGGTTGTTAATTCTATATATGATCGTAACACTAGTGATGTTTCGAAATCATAAATACTTGACTATCCAAATACATTATTATCACATTCTCATGGATTCATGAGAAAAAAATCCTTTACTAAAAATATTTGAAAATATTTTACCATTACATTCCCAAAGAGACTCTAGTCAAGGACTGCCTAATACACAATCACTATAATTTTACGTAAACACCAGTACTAATAATTTGTAGGTTGTGCACAAATAACGATTAGTGTATTACCTCATTATGAGCGTTGCATTCAAAGTATCTAGTACCATTCTCCTTGTTACCTTAATTTAAATATAAAAATTTACACTCTACATATAGAGGAAAAACAACTGACTAATAACACTAGTGCCAACTCATCGCACTTCAAATAAAGACCGCATCTTATATCTTTAGTTGGCTGGTACACTATTATTCTTTTAGTAAATGTCTAATTATACTCAGTCCCCGCTTAAATTTTAAAATATACAAAATGATATAGATTAAGCCTTTATTATTTAAAGGAGATGTTTACAATTATTCAAATTTACAAGCTGTTCTATTGGTAATAGAAATTAAATTACTTGAAAGAGACACTCACATAATTATCATATTGTAATCTACATATTAAGATACTGGTCTACAAATGAGCAACTCTTCCGATCAAAAGCCCGATTCTTGACAGTAGGTGTAGAAGTAAAGTCACCCACCGAGACCCTTGGTACCAAAATAAATTATTTCATTGCCAGCCGTTGTCAATCTTCCAGAATGATGGTCCAAGGCTGAAATCCTTTATAATACTTTCATTCAATAAGCGTGACACAAATAGTTGAATTATATGAGCAATACCTTACGACTAAGTTATATATGTACTCTAAGATTGAATGCCAGGAATTTCAAAAAACTACTTTGGAAAAAACTTTTTATTGATTACATATTAGAATAACTTGTCTATCAATGAATATGTATCTCCGTTAAACATATGCTGTATAAGTCTAAATAGACATCATAAACATTTACGAGATTTACTGATAAATATATTGCATATTTACCTATAGTACGGGATGGGATATAAGTTCTTGGACGAGTATAATAATAGATATTATAATATAACAGATACAGTATAAGGGCAGTCTCTATTTTAAAAAAACAATAGAGATTTGAGTAAAGAGCTATAATAACCTATTAAGCTATACTTTAATTCAACTTAACTAATCTATTATATTATTTCTAAAAATATCATCTATAAAATTTATCAATTCTAGTACCATGGTTAACGCGTAATATAATATTAATAGGTCATCAGATTAATGATTGGAAGTATTATTAGTATTATATATTAATCTTGCTCGCATAACTTAATTTTGAATATTTATTAATGGCATCTCAAAGTTCAAACCTAACATATTCTAAATAGTATATGATTTCCACCCCCAATATATTGAAAATATAACAACTTCCCTACCTATAATCACAACAAGAACTTAGTGTAACATAACTCTAAACTGTACTACAAAGGAAAGAGTTTTAATATAGTATTATTTAACTTCAGGAAATATTATAGTAGGTATTAAGTTTACTTAATCTAATTAAAATTGCTGCCGGACAATGTAAGGATAAATCTATCTATTCAGTAAGAGTGACCAACAGATATTATTTATAGGTGTTTTAGATATATTATAAGTTCTGAATATCTACACACCTATAAATAGCCTATAGAACTCATTATCTGTAGATTAAATTTTTTTTTAATTAGTTAAACACACACCGCATTTAATAAAGGAAACAGTAAGCCACTTATATCTATATGAAAGGAATGAGTGCTGCCCATATTAATTTTAAGTGTACTGAGCAAGATTAGGAGTCATAATGAAGTTAAGATATCAACTCACACTCATCTATTAAACGGTAACCTAAGTTGGTAACAAGAACCAGGGCACCAAGGGTCTCTTCTGTACTTATATATGGGCTAAGTTCATTCTACCACGCTAAACTACCGACGTACATAATTATTGATAATATGTTTGAATATCCATTCCTTTCACTTGAAATATAACATTGGTCAAATGAATATGAATGTCTGCTAACTCATAGATGGAAGTGGCAATAGCTCATCGAACATCACACAGAGAAATCCAGATTCTTCATCCTGAACTATCAAGAATATCTTAACGAACATAGATAATATGGTAATCCTCGGAGAATATCACATAATAAACAATGCAGTTCAATAAATCATCTCACTGTAGTTTCTTAGTATCGTTACTTATTAATATACCAACAAAAAAAGAGCACAACAAGATTGGCTCACAGAGAGTAAACTTACACACAACAGAAACCTAGATAAGCGTGATATGAAATGGTAATAAAAGAGTAATCCGCGTCAGTCCAATCTATATGCTAATCAAGATATACATTACTTATTATTGTATGAGTGAACCAATAGACGTAATCATAAAGTCTGATGAGTACATAGCGAAGTAGTACATGAGATAGTAAGGATGAGTACTATCAATATATCATAAGTTAGGTAAGACAACTGAAAAGCCTTACTCTTAAATTTTGTAGATAAGGTATGCGTGACATACTGGATAGTTCAACCAAGAGCAGTGTCCTATTTATTTATATAACTATATATATTATAAATATAATAATAATATTAAAATATATATATTATATATTAATATATTATTATATATATATATTAATATATATATATTAATATAAATTATATAATATATATAATAATATATATTATTATATTATATATATAAATATATATATATATATATTCATCTTGTCTTTTAGCTTCAGAGTCTTGATCATAAAAATGTTGAATAGAATGTTTGGCGGTTTTCAGGATTATTAAAATTTCCCTGAGCTGTTAAGTACTAGTTCTGAGACGTCACCTCATATTAATCATTTACAACGGCATACGAAATTCATGGGCAACAACCCTAAAATAACTTTATCCTTCTACAACCCCTCTAAGTTAATAACTTTATTAATTGTAGAAGCCCCTCCTATTAGCATATGATATGTGTGTGTATAGTGTGTGAGGGTAGAATGAGTATATACGCCCTACTGATGTCATTTGTCTTTAATAAAGTACTTAGTATTTCTTTGTTCTGTCATGATCAATAGTCATTATAGTAACATATGAGTTATTTTGATAATGGAGACCATACGTTCATAAAGTTATACAAAAAGTTTTGTTCTATATAGGTATATCTTAATTAGAAAGCATTCCGAAACACTTTTCATTTATTTCATTTTAAATTATATTTGAAAATGATTGAATAAGTTAAGAATATTACTCATTTAATTACTAATATGAATTTTAATACATATCGATTTATTCTAGCCATTGTTAATTAAAATTAAGTAGCATTTGAATTAGTATCTTGAAACACTATATTCATTTTAATGTTAATAATGTTTAGAATTAATTATTAAATCAATTGAAATCAAAATGAAATTACATTGTCCCCAATAGTCAAATAAGCCAATACATAATAGCCCGTATGACTTTAAATCTTTTAGTTTTGTGAAAATTCACCACCTATATGGAAATAATTTAAGGAAAGTCATCTTGTTATATAGATTTCTAAAAAAGGACGTTGACTAGAGTGAGTTAGATAATTAGTTAAATGTCATATTTAGAAGTATAAGAATATATAATATATATAGAAGTACTATTTAGTGAGAAATGTTTTAATCATAAATATAGATTAGCATAATTAAATTTAAATAAATAAATAAATTATATAAATTAATGAACTAAATTATTTCATGTAATAATTGACTATATAATATATAAAATATAAATAAATTACAAACAAAAAAAAATATATTTATATACCTAATATATATATATATAATATCCAGGTTACTTGCGTGTATGAATTTCTTTGTCCCCAGTTGTACCATCCCAAATTAAAAAAGTACCCCTCCCAGTCAGTCTAGACTATACTACTCATATAGATATCGTATATAATTATAGGAGTGAGTATACTGCTATAAACACAATAATATCATATATATATAAAGAATAATAAAATTATAAGATAAAAGTAAATAAAATATGATAAAATAGAATAAATAGAAAAGTTTAAGTATCACTAATATACATTAAAAAGTCTCTTTCTCGAGCTGAAATTTTCAGTTCTTTATCACAGTTACATATAATATAGGACTGTAACCCACTCTGATGCGAATTTAAACGTATATTTGTCATTGAACTGAGTCATAAACCTGGCCGTATTTGATTCCGTGAGTGTACATAGTGTGTTCAGTACTTTTCACGGGTTGTGCGCGAGCATAGTTGACGAAAGTTATACTCGTTAAAAGTATCTTGCTGAAAGCACCTAGTATCTAAGAGTCCTCCTGTTCACACGAGACAAAGAGCATCAACATTACACATCTGCGAGCCAAATCAGCATAAATCACACAACAACGAATATAACACATGTCATAAATTCCCCAAAAACCTGTATTAACTGTAGTATACAAATATATCTCTAAAAAAAAATTCACTCGTCACAGTGATAGAATTTCCGAGTACTATCTCACGTATGCATTCGTTTGTGATAAGTGATTATTGAGATATGAGACGAGTATGAGGAAAATTTGAAAATCAGATTATTACATTTATAACAGCACACGAGTAACACTGTATAAGATTTCAAGATTATTAATAGTTTATAGCATTCTTGTGAGGAATAGCAAACACATAAACGTAAAAATGAGTGAACTAAAAATGGATGAATCTATTACCACGTTACCGTAATTATTAATTTATATCCTGTTTTAAAGTTTAAATCGTGGTTTATATTTTATATGAATAATTTATAATTAATATGAATCTTACGTATAGCTTTATTAAAGAGTTAAGTTATTAATAACTTATCCCACATCTATGTTCTCGAACTAGAGCTTGATAATCTATTATAATAACTATAAGAATAGTATTATATTAAATTAAATAATACCCCCTGTATGAAGTATTATATCTAGATTAATATCGTATAGGTATTAGGTCATAAGTATATCAATGTATATGTAGATTTATAATTAGTAGAGTTGATAATACATGAGATAGTCAATTTTTTTCAGTAATCTACAGATTCGAATAGGATAAGTTTTTCCGATAATAATATAATACCTATTTATATGATCATCTTATGGAGTAAAGATCAAAAAGTACACGCCAGTATAACAGATAATATTTAAATTATGTCCATTATACTTACACACACCTCTTTTTATATGAAAAATTAAGTATAAATATCATAGTTTGAGTTGTAAGTACTGATCGTGATGTATATAGTAAGTTAATATTGATAATAAGATACGAATATAAAATGAATTCCATAAAAATATTCACACTAGTAACCAGATATTAATCTGCATTTGTGGTGACAGCGAATATAATAATCTATAATGGTTAAACTGACGGAATCACGAGTCTCGGAACATACTTTAACCACCCCGGTAAGCGAAAGCCTAAATCGTATATTGAGTATAAGACAGAGATGAGCGGACTAAAATAATAACCGTCTTGTCTGACTCTTCTACTAGTTATGAGTCAGGATGAAATCCAAATTTATTTGTGGACATATATATACTGACTGATACCAATTTCTGTTTAATATTGAAACTCTAGAAATTTATATAATATTTATCAAATATTAATTATAGATTATTATTAATAAGTGGATTAAGTAAGCAATTAGACCTTTATTAGATTAGTAGTTTCGTAGTATATAATATAATAAAATATAAATAATCATAACAAATAACTATTATTATAAGAATTATATATATAATACAAATATATATTAATAAAATATCTAATATATATATATATAATAATATATAATATATATATTTATAAATATATTAATAATAATATATATATATATATTATATTAAATCTATATTTAATTTATGTATAAATATAAAAAAAAAATGTAATATAGTATTAGGATATAATTCTTCATATTAAAATAAATATTAGATATATATATAAATATATATATATATATATAATATATATATTATACAATATTAATATATATATATAATATATATAATATATAATATTATATTAAATGATTAATAATAATTTAAACCAGAAATTACTATCGTACCATAAAGGTATTTGAGATTTTATAATTTAATTTCCTGTTAGCACGTATAAAACATATATAATATATATAACCATGTACATATATTTATATTTAATTTTATTAATACCTACAAAATATAAGTACATATAATTCTATCTTTTAAAAGTACGTATAGTGTATAATTTATAGACTTGCTTATAAAAAAATATTATTTTTTAGATAAAATAGATATATATTTATTATAATATATAATATGTAAATATAATTTATATATACTAAGGGAAGTTAACATTCCATGAATTATAAGTCATCCCAAGGTCAGGATTCTCTACTACTTATTCTGTTCCTGGAATACTCTCCTACTTACATATAGATATATAATATATAATATATATATGAGTATATATTTATAATTACCTAATCAATATATATAAACGTAAAATAAGACATATATAATATATAACATATATATATAATAATTATACCTATGAGCCCATGAATAGTTTCAACGGATAAGTACTGAGTATAGGTCTTCATCGATAAGCCTTTCTAGTATGGAATATATACTGACGGATATAATAGTATATATATATAGATATATAGGTGAATACTAATATCACCCATACCTTATATACGGTAGGTAATATAATTAATATGTAGTTACTCCACCACGAAAACGTAACTAAAGAACCGCTTCTGAGATATTATTAGATTACTTTTATAGATAAGCTTTAGTTATATAATACGTATAACAGACATATAGAGGTATATATATGATATAGTATATATATATTACCATTATACAAGAACGGCTGAGGTAACTATATAATTTATATATACTATATATTATATCATAATTATATACTATACTATATATATATAAATACGTATATATATATATATTATATATACTATATAATATTACTACTCGTCAAAATTAAACACACTGACTCAGTATGCACAGTAGGTAGCTGTACATAGGCTAACCCATTGATTTGATCTGTGTTGTTCATTTTATTGTACACAAGAGACGCTTCTTTACGCTGTCCCTTGTACCTTTTTAACGGAGGCCACTATATTTATTAACCTGCGCCTTCGAGCCTTTTTTGACCCTTTTACCTTCTTAAGCGCGCCGGTCTAATTCACTCTCCTCTTATGCGAGTGCCCAAATTGATTCTCCACCTGCACCTGAACTGTCTTCTGGAGACCAAATTACACCTTTTTGGACGTTTACTTTATTATCTGACGCACCAAACCTCTTTTATGCGTACGCAGTGGGTCATCTTCTCTGTTTTTGTGAGGCTCACCCACGGTTATTTTTTTGAGAACGTACCTCGATAGAAGAGTGTAGCACAACCCCTAATTTGTATAACTGAGAACCCTAATTTATTTGCACAAACCACCCTAATTTTTATATGCTACCCCGTAATAAACCGCAACTACCTACACTCCTTTTGTTATTTAGAACAACCCCCCAATTTTTTTCTATTTACTAGATAGGGCAACCGCTTTTGTATATTTTATGGATGCAACCCTCTCCCCGGAAAGAAAGGTTGCGCCATAACGGTTATGCAAGCACCCGAGTCTTAAGTGCAATCCGTTGGTAATATGTATTGCCCTTCCTATTTATAACGCCCCTCTCTCTAATTTTTGCGACCATGGTCTCAATTTTGCCCTACGGTAAAATTTGCCGACCAGACCCTTTAGGGGCTAGCGCTCGTTTTCTGAACTTGGTCGCTTATAACCATTTAAAATTTGACACTATGGTATGATTATCGGCCGCTGCATATGTGCAGTTAGAATATCATCTAGCTTTTGACCATACCACTCTCTATTTATTTTCTTAATGAAAGACTAGAAGGTTTACCCACATATGGTAATTTTATTGCCGCACCTTTAGGGGCATAGCCCCTTTTTTGATGTTAAATCTATAACTTTGATTAGTTACCATGAAATTTCGGTTCAACTTTAACCACTTACACGAGCGAGCGCTAACCCATAGCCCTCCCCAAAGCGATGACGTGTCCCTATGTTCTCTCTTCATTATGAATCACTTCTAATGATCTAACTTTAACCACCTACGTGAGGGCGATCATTAGCAGTATTACATTGAAACAAATATTTCTCACATACAAACAACACGACCTAATATACCTTTGGGTCTCCGATGCGTCCAATTTTTGATACCACGTGATTATAATTTTGTTACCTTCCTTTTAAGGGATCTTAGGCCACTTTTATTATTGATAGTCTAAATTCTTCCATGTATACAAACAGATTTATATCGCACCTTTGACTAAAACTTATACCATTATACCATTGAGGTCAATTTTGAACCCACACTAAACTGATTGCTTGCATGGTCCCAATCACTATACGTAAGGCAGTATATTTCTAGTGATGTGTATTTATTATGTTTTTTCTTCTAGTAGACAACCATAGATGTAGATGTCCAGCTTTTCTGGAAATTAATGAGGTGAGTGCCAGGTGAGAGAGAAGTGCCAAAGTGAGTGCCATGAGAGTGCCAATGAGTGGCCAAGTGATAAAGAGAGGCTCCCCCTATCCAGATAAGTGCCAAGTGAAGTGCCACATCAGTCGCCAAACTGGTAGTAGCAATATTCCTTTTATCAAGCCTTTTTAATCTAGACCTCCACCTGAGCCTAGCGAATGCGCCTATACATCCGTTTATATCCATTGTTCAGGATTAGTCTATCTCCCTAAGGCATAACATAAAGTATGTTTAGTGAGAAATTCGAATGGTTTTTATGATTATAATTATTGAAAACAACATCTGTCAAATAGAATATCCGCTTTAAATTTCCTTAACTACGAGTTAGTTTCAGCTATAACAAAGCTTTATAGCATGATATCAATAATATAAAACTCTCAAAAGAAGAATTTACACAGTGTTATACAGTAGTAAATATGGTCGCAAACCCTTTTTCCATGTTAGTGCCGAAGTACCCAGCTTCCCGCGTTCCGCATGGAACACCTCCTATCCCCCATCCGCGTAACTAACCGCCTGCCGCCTGAGCACCACAGGTCTTAGGCTTCAAAATAAATTTCCCGCCCACGCGCTATTAACTGGTGCGCCCGCAAGGTCCAGCTCATATTTCCCGCGTAAACCGTCGGACCGGCGTGAGTTACGCCGCTAGCACGACAATAGAGCAATTCCCGCCGCGTGGTCCGAATCGAAAATTTATTGATTTCGATCAAATGTATAACTATACATTCAAAAGAAATTATCTAGTTTAACAAAATTTGATTAAAGTGATACTATGAGTCATTCATTTGTATTTCATACTTAAAATAGGAAAATTTTATTAAAAACAAATAGTGATTCATTACTACCACCTGAAAAAAGCAAGTAAAGCAGTTAAAACAATAAGAGGTGTTATTTACCTAACACCTAGCGGGGAATTAGTATGCCTTGTTTTACTGCTTTACTGCTTGTAATTAATCATCTACATTTATGTTTGTTACCATGGTTAAGAATTACTGCTTTTAAACTTTTGCTTTACTGCTTTAACATTCATGTATTTACTGCTTTAACTCACATGTTTTTACTGCTTAACTCATATGATTTATTAACATTACATATCCTTTAAAGCAGTAAATCAGTAAATCACATTGGAGGTGTTACCTAAGGATTAGTATGCTTTTTTTACTGCTTTTACTGCTTTAACTTACTGCTTACTGCTTTAACTCGCTGCTTTACTGTTTTAAACTCTCTGCTTTACTGTTTTAACCTCTTTATATACTTTGAACTTCAATATAATTTATTTTAACATTATATTTATTATCCTTTTATTTTGTTTTAATTACTTTTTATTTATTATTTCTATTTTTATTTTTTTTAATACTTTCTTAAATTATCAATAGAAACTAACGTAAAATTAAACAACAAACAGAGTTTCGAAATTAACTTCCGACCCGAAAAATTCCGAATAAAGATTGTACGAAAATTTATTAAAACCTTTGTCGTATATACGAGTTTTAAGGGAAGTAAAAATCGCGTTTTTTCATTTTAAGATGCCGCATTTATTACATTAATCAGAAACTACTAAAAATCATCTGACATAACAAAATGTTTAGCATCAAAAATATAGGTTACAATAATAATCAAAAAACAAATCCCAATTATTTAAAAAAACATGATAATGAAATAGAATACAATGAGACTTCCACATAAATTTGGCAATCTAAGGGGCTGAACAGGGGGTTTAAGACATTAGTTTTTACACAGCTACATTATTGATATTTTAAAATATAACGCGTAATGAAATGGAGTTATTCAATATAATAAATTTTAAGTTCAAAGAATTAATTATGGGAACAGTATCGTTTTTTGCTCTATAAACGGAAATCCTATGTCCTGTTGAGGTGATGTGACGAGGCAATGTATTGAATATGAAGCAGGTGTGCTTCTCCAACTTTACAGAGTTTATTTCGTTAATAGCAAACACACCTAAAAAGCGAGGTTCATTTTAAACCACCGATTTATTCTCTTCAGTTCATCAGTTAATAAATTCAAAAGTACGTTGTCGTAAGACGTACTCTGTCAATTTCAATGAGTTGAGGATGCAGTAGGATAAACCAGGACAGTGAGGTGATTGTAGAATTCCACTAAAGAGAGACTTACTCCTAAAGTCCCCTTTCTCAAAATGTTTAAATGAATTGCGTTACAAGCTGAAAGATCTGCAGTAAATTGATCACCTAAGCGCATATAAATTACTATTCATTGCTGCGTATTCTTCAAGATTTGAACCTGTCCCACCTATCATTAGATGATACAGTATTGGCTATTAAGTCGTAAAAAGGCCCGCGGCAGAAGAGATAGTCTCGTTGACAAATAAACATTTACAATAATCACGTCCGATAGATGGTATAGTCCAATTTCACATATGTAAACTGATGCCCCTAAGGCCGAAAGGTGTGAAAATTCATAGAAATAGAGGTTAACTTTTTTTATAAATTCCCGGTAGTAAGGCTTCATGTTCCACCCATTAAATCACCTATTGATATACTTTCGTGTAAAGTTTCGCTTCACAATTTATTAGGGATATTTGTCCCATACTCGAGTATTATCGCTTGGAGTGAAATTAAAATATCTATGCGGTTTCACCCACTCCTCTAATAGCCTAGTAACTTTGCTGTAGTATAATAACAAAATTAAGCGTAAATTTTCAATTTCAAATGATCAGCATAGAAAATTATATATATAGTGTGATAATATTCACTCTTTATAACTACTAAAAGTAAGAAATAAGGGCCGTTTCCAAAGCAGTTGAATAAGCAAGGTTTCATGTTACAATTACAGCTATGTTAAGCACACAGATATGTTACTTTTTTTAGATTATATAGAGAGGCAAATTTAGGATTATTTAGAACGTTGTATAAAATATCTAAGTATATAACAGTTAAGTGTAGATATATGAGTCTTTCTTTGAAGAGAAAATAGATTAACACAAGATAGGATCGAGAATTATATCTAATAAATTCATAAGTATTATTTATGACTTTAGGCTGCTTATACTATATGTGCAGCTGCATCTTGGGAAACATAGTAAAAAACCAATAAATTTGATTTTGTAAGATGAGATTGTAGTTTATAAGCATCGGTTTCTGAATAATTTAACAAGTTCTATATAGCTTCCTATAAGGATAATTAGCACTTGATTGCACCTAAGTGGAAGTTCCGTTAAGATAGACTTTAACCTGGGTGAAACATGTAACAGGAAATTTGATTCTGTATTTACTATATGGTCATCACCCGTAGGGAAAGATCTGTACCATCAGGCTTTGTCAATTTTTGTTTTTACATATAAAAAACACATTAGAGGGATCTAAGTATGATCAGGAAGTGCTGCGTGGAAATTAATTGATATCTCTAGAGGAACATCTGTATTGGCAATTGAATGCAGAGGATTAATACTGATAAGGTTGGACTCGCTACGCTAATCTTTGTAGGGTTCATGGAGAAGAGATCCAAGTCACCCTTATCAACTTATATCTCAGTGACTCTCACCGGAAGAATGAAAGAGAAACACCCCATAATTGCAACTTGCATTGAGCTGAAGCACTTGGTATCCCCGCGTATAAGTGACATTATTACATGGAAAAAAAACACATTAACTTACCCTTATATCAACAGCTCGTTTTATAATTAAGATTTATCAGTTAGTAATTAAAGAGCCAAATACAATCAATTTAAACATATCTTTTCTTTAGGAAGGTTTTTCCGATCTATATTATAGCCTTTTCTTTATGACCATAAATCTTATTACTAGCTCATACCCCCATCGTCCTTTGACCTTGACAATTATTATTATTTCAGTCTTATTTTAAACGTTACTTAATAACATCATATCCAACCATTTCATCTGAAAACATCTATGAGCTATATAACGTCTTTTAAATGCCTGCAACGTAAGGTTATTTCCGCACGCAATTAATTCATTGGAATATAGTATGCAAACCGTGTTCTTATAAGCTTTATTTACCTATATTATTCCCTCAACCTTTACCTGAAGTATAAAGGCCTTTAGTCATACTTCTCCAGATATAGTCTTGATAGCGAAAAATCCACCAAGACCATACCCCCTCTGCATTTTGTTCCCCTGAATACCCTTTCATCGTCCATTATTACAGGAGTATCTTTCTAATACTATCTTTACACTGTGAGAGTATGTTAATTAGAATGGAAATAATTATATACTAGGACTACACCTACTATATTATATTAGTTACTCCAAATTCTTTCATGCAACCTATGTACCAATTACATTGCAATCACTGCTTCTCCTCTTTCTAAATAATTGAACTTTTGCGCATAAACAAATGCTCCGGCTGTAAAGGGAAGGGAATTCCTTCTACATCTTTTATATGCACTTTACGATGTCAAAATTTATCTATTTCTAAAAATATTGAACTGAAATTCCGTGATGGAGGAAAATTAGCGCTTGATGGAAATGTATTTGGCAGTTTTGATAAGTAAACGAATGCGCGAAGTTATTTGTAAGTTTTCTATAAATTACCATAAATAAATAGCCATGACCCATATTATATAATTAAGAGTACTTTAGTTTCTATCCAATACTTTTACATATATGTTGAATCATTAAATAACTAACTACCTTATTATATAAGCCGTATTACTAAATACACAAATCTATATCATTTCAGTTAACACACTATATAGTGATAATGATCATTTATCACCATAATTACCTATACATTATGTTATTTATATATTATTATTATATTTTTATTTTATTATTATTATCTTTATTTTCATTTTCTACACACTTATTACTAAATATATCAGATTGTGTAAATTTATTATTATTATTATTACTCACATTGAAGAATATATGTATAAATTAGATGAGGAGAGTCAAAGTATAGTATTCTATACAAAAATAATAATAATATACATGTAACAATGAAATATGAACTATAAATATTTAAGTAATAAAGTTATATTTGTACAAGTTAACATGAAAAGAGAGTTTACGTTATGCATGAAAGGAGCACGAAGGGCAGCAGCAAGTATTGACCGTGCGTGCGGATATAATAAATTATTAATAGCGATAAGGTGCCAGAATATAATAATGATATAAACAATCATCCTATAAAGGAAAAATACAATAATACCCCATATAACATGTGAGGTGATCTACGCTACCCATCGATGTGTAAGTAAGGAGAGATGTATGGAATCTGAGCGAGTGAGAGGTATCAAACACCTGCCGGAAGATGAAGAAGTGTGAGTCTGTGTGACGTTCCCAAATAAATAATCAATACACCATTCACACGAAGTGAGGAGGTGGATAAAAGCCTGATCAGCCCTTTCGGAATGCTGAGGACTCCAAAGTCCACGCTTATCAATTATGCCTAGGGGTTTATTAAGATGCCGGATCTAGATTAACCTCGCGAACACTAGAGTGGTCGCGACTTGCGGGATGTACTATATATTAATTTGAGCGATTTTGCTTCACAGTGAATACATATCTAATAATATCTAATGTAATTCAAATTATTATTCATTATTCTATGAAGTAATAAATTAATATAATAATATATATAAGAAATTATACATTTAATTTTTTTTTTATGAAATATGATAATATAAAAGGAATCCTTCGTCATATTTCAAAATGACTTTTAAATATAAATCATAGATAATATGTGACGCCGAGTGACTTTAACAGACTAAATATGAACTAATGATAGTATAATAATAGAAGATTATCATAGGTTCTAAAAGATATAAAAAACAACTCCTAAATACAGATTAAATTAAGTGTTAAAGAATAGAAGTTTAAATATTATACCATTTGCAATCAACAGGTAAAGAGCTCCAAGTGGATAAATTAGTATAAAATTTAGTATATTGTTATTTTATCATAGCCTTAAAACCAAAAAGAAACATCAGAAATAATTCCTCGACCAATCACATACGAGGGTCATATAGAGGCTAAGGATTAACTCCGACCAATCACTAAGTAGGAAAAAGCAATTTCCTTCTTAGTACCGGTGCTTAAGATCTTACGCCAGCATGTTTTCAGTTTGAATATATTTTAATAAAATAATATATAAAAAGATTCTTGTCTATACTGAATTACCTTTTTGATCTGGTATTAGGCTTAAATTAGCCCGGATATCAAAAAGGCTATTCCTAATTTAGGCTAATTTGGCCTAACGTAGTTTATTTGCCCATACACAATTTATCAGAAAAAGGTCAGTTTGATTATATTTTGACCTGGAATTAAGGCCCTAAATCGCCCCGGGGTAGCACAAAAGTTTAATCCTAAATTTAAGCCTGAAGTGGTTATTGTCAACACATTTTAGCGAGAGAGGTCAGTTTCGTATATCTGTAGGGAGTGCGGGTTGTTGTGTTTTCCCGTGATGGATCAATTGTAACATAGATAAAATAATAATATAAAGAATCATCCGAATGTATTAAAAAACTTTGAAAGATGTATTTTGTGTAATATAATGTAATAGAAATAGTTTGTCTATTTTTTAAAATAAATACCATAGCAAAACAAGACTGCACAAAATTTTGCATGTTAGCAGAGAAGAACGCTTCATTTTGTTATTTTATACGCTATTACATGAAGTACGTTATTAACAAGTGTCCTCGAGTAATTTCACGTGGCATAGCTTGGTGTAAGGGGGTGCTAGGGGGTGCGGCTTGCCGTTTTACTGATTTACTGATTTATTGCTTTAAGTGCAACGTAAAATATATGTTTTTAACTAAAATTGGTCAATCAAAAATTTTAAAACATTTGATATGTTATACAACTTTATTTAATCAAAAAGCTATTAAACAGTTAATAAATTCTTTGTTCACAGATAATGATTGATTTATTATGATGAAGTTTTTGAAGAAACATTTGAAATAATTTTGGTTTTTGGATTTGTGGAGATAAATCATAGAATGTACGTGTTTTTTATTAAAAAACATAAAATGTTTTAATAAATTAATCTACAAATAGAACTCTGATTTGATATGTTAACCGGGTGTGTTGTGCTGTGCGTATGTGTAAGGTGTGGTGTGTGTGTGCTGTGTGTGTGTGTGTGTGTGTGGTGTCGTGTGGTGTGGTGTGTGTGTGGTGTGCGTATGTGTTGGTGTGTGTGTGTGTGTATAGTTGATGTGTGTGGTGTGGTGTGTGTGTGTGTGTGTGCTGTGTGTGTGTGTGTGTGTGTTGGGTGTGTGTGTGTTAAAATAAGGAAAAAAAATTTACAGAATTCTAAATGGGAGTAATGTGAAAATAATAATAAAATAAAAATAAATATAAAATAAACTATAAAATCATAAATTAAAAATAATAAAAATAAATCCAAAATAAAAATCAAAATAATAACATAAAAAATAAAATAGTAAAAATAAAATTAATAAAATAAAATAAAAAATAATAAATTAAAAAGTATTAAAACAAAATAAAAAAACATAATGTTAAATAAAATATATGACGTTACAACAGTAAAAGGAATAAATGCATATGAGGTTACAGCAGTAAACGTACGAGTTAAAGCAGTAAAACACGAAGTTTAAGCAGTAAAGCAGTAAAAACAAAAGCATACGTAATCCCCTGTTCTAGTACACCTCTATTGATTTAGCTGATTTACTCGCTTTAAGGTATGTATGGTTTAATAATATATGAAGTTATAAGCAAACGTAAAACATATGGTTAAAGCAGTAAGAACACAGTTAAAAAAACAGTGAAAAACATATAATTAAATGCATTAAACATGAAGTTACAAGCAGTAAAAAAACATGAGTTAAAAACAGTAAATGCAGATACAAACAAGCATACGAATCCTTTGTTTCTAAATAGTGGTAAAAACCGTCTATTGAATTTAACTGATTTACTGCTAAGGCATGTAATGTTGAATAAATATAGATATGAGTTAAGAAAAGGCAGCTTAAAAACAAACATGAGTTATAAGCAGTATAAACATGAGTTAAAGTAAGCAGTAAAGCAGTAACAAAAGCATACTAATCCCTTTGATGCAAGGGTACACCTCTATTGATTTACTGATTTAGCTGCTTTAAGGCTTGGTAAAGGTATAGAAGAATTTTGACGAATGTTTTTAGTAAAATTGTGAGCAATTGTAAGGTAAAATAAAATGATAATATCAGACACTCTGGCTTTTTCCTTTCTTACAATACAATTTTTAAAAAAAATTTATGGTTGTTATTAAAAGTATTAAGTAAAATATAAAAGAAAAAATAATGTAATTAAATATATGTGTTAAATAATAGGTTGTAATGAGTTACAGTTTTAGGTTCGCGAAAATGGTTTTTAATAAAATGGGTTTAAGTATGTAAATAAAATGAATGACTCTTAGTAAATATATATTTTTCATTCGGCGCGGAAAATATTGCGCCTGCGGGCGCACGCGCGGGCGGGAACGCGGAAATATTGGGCCTGCGGGGCGCACGCGGCGGGCGGCAACGCGGAAATTATGCGCCTGCCGGGCGCAACGCGGGGGCGGGCGGGGAACGCGCGGTCGCACCGCTGGTGTCGGGTGTCGTTGACCTTCACGCGGTAGGGATCAACATGCTGCGTCCTGGTGATCAGCTTATAAGACATAGGGGTAGACATTAATATTAACTCTGTTCTAGGCTCAGGGGTTGGGAACGCATCAAAGATGAACCAATCAGCGTTAAATTCTGAGTCAATCAAAGATGAACCATACAAGGTGAACCGACAAAGATGACTTCATTAAAGATGAATCATCAATATAGGTGGTATCACAGATGACTTCATCAAAGATGAGGCAAGCAAAATTGAGGCCAGTCAAAGTTGATGGAATCAAATATTCGATGTGTGTGAGTGTAAGTGTAAGTGTACCTGTGTGTGTGAGTGTAAGTGTATAGTGGGCAGTGCTAAGTGTCTTATGGCGAGGTGTAAGTGCTTATAAGGTGTCATAGTGTCGTATGTATGGTAAGGGTGTAAGGTGTCTATGGTGAGTGTGAGTAAGTGATATGCGGCAAGGTGCAACGTGTCATAGTGAATGTGGCGTATCGAGTGGTCATAAGTGTATGTTTAAATAAGTGACATAGTGAATTGTATGTATACGGGTCATGTGTATGTTGTATAAGTGAATAGTGATGTATGTAAATAATGTCATAGTGTATGTGTGTATAAGTCACATAGTGTGTATAATCATATATATTAATGATATATAATATTAGTATAATATTTATATATATATATATAATATATATATATGATATATATATATATATATATATATAATATATATAATAATATATATATAATATAATATATATTATATATATATTTATATATATTATATATATATATATATATATATATAGTATATATAATATAGTATATATATATAAGGTTAGGAAATGCTAACTCATAGTAGGAAGCATCCTAGCAACTGGTAATATACACCAATCGATTCCTGCATACCTTAGTAACCTAGGGGTTGACACCCATATTAGGGCTATTCTAGGCTCAAGGGAGGCTAGAAAGAGGCTTGAAAAAGTGGCATTCAGTTGGCACTATGTGGCACTAAGTTGGCACTATGTGCACTCACTTGGCAACTCATTGACTACACTGGCACTGCATTGGCACTGCATTGGCTATCAACGTGTGGCACTGCACCTGGCACTCACCGCGGCACTCCATAGAATACTCATCAGAAACTAATAGACATCCTAAGATACTCCTTACGTGATTGGGAACCATCAAGTGAGTTGTGTGTGTGATGTGTTGTTGCTGTGTGTGTATATGGGGTTGGGTTGGGTCCTGAGGTGAGTGGGTATGTGTCTATTGGTGACGTGATGTGTTAAGCTGTCTATGGTGGAGTGTTTTAAGTGTTGTTATAAGTTGTCATTAGTGGTAAATTGGTGTGTATATAGTGTACATAGTTCGTGATAAATAAGTTGTCTATGGGTGTGTGTGTGTGATGTTGTGGTAGTGGTTGAGTGTAGAGTGTCTAGGTATGGTTGTATGTGTCTAGGTATGGTTGTATGTGTGTATGGTTGTATGTGTCTATGTATGTGGGGGTGTGGTGTAGTGTGTAGCGTGTATGTGTCAAAAGTCTGTGTCGCTAGGTGGTGTTATCGTGGTCTGTGTGTGTGTGTGTGTGTGTTGTGTGTGTGTGTGTGTGTGTGTGTCGTGTGTGTGTGTGCTTGTGTTGACTGTTGTGTGTGTGCGCGTGTGTATTTGTGTGTGTGTAGTGAGTAAATCTGTGTGTGTAAGTAAATCTTGTGTGTGTGTGTAAGTAAATCTTGTGGTGTGAGTGTTAAGTAAATCTGTGTGGTAGTAATGTAAAGTTGTGCCGGTAGAATACCAAAGGGTTGAGCTCGAAGAAAATTTGGTGATTCTCAAATTGGCACCCTGTGAAGACGCAAAGGGTTGTAGCTCGAAGAAAATTAGGGTTCGCTAAAATGAAAATTAGCGGGTTTTGCCAAAATTAGGGTTTTGGGTGTTTCCAAAATGATCTCTTCTATGTTTTGGATTATTTGTAACCAATTAGTGTTTGGTTGCGAAAAAAAAATTAGGTTTGGTTGCCAATAAAAAAGCTTAGGGTCGTCCTATCGTTGACATCAATTAGGGTGGGCCCAAATCTGACCATTGAGAGAACCAAAATTTGCGTTGGTCGATAGTAATATTTGAAGTGGTTGGGTACCGTACAAGCGGTTGCTTTGTCCGCAACCGTTTGGCGCAACCTGTCTTTGTTTCGAGGGTTGCAGAAATATATTAGGGTGTTCGGTCAAAAAAAAAAAATTTGGTTCTGCGAATAACTAATTTGGGTCTCAAGAAAATTTGGGTTCTCGAAAATATGGGTTCTCAAAAAAATTTGGGATCTCAAAAAGGTACAAGCCCCAAAAAAGGTCCAAGGTCAGTAAAAAATTTGGGCTCAAAAAAATACGGTCGCGGTCAAAAAAAGGTCAAAAAGGCTCAAGGCCGGTACGGCCTCTCGGAGTTATTCCACTTGGTACTACTAATAATGTTTATAATAGGAACAGTATTCGCCAGTAAGACCTCGAGCGCCGAAAGCCGTACTGGCGATCAGAAGTGAAATGAGATTCCAGAGGATGATCTATTAAGTAATGAGAGTTTCTGAGAAGCAGTTTCAAAAGATCTTAGATGATGAAGTGGGACTATAGAGGCGATAGTTAGTTAAGGAATAGCGTAGGTAGCTGCTGGGTCCTTTTTAAAGTTAGCAGTTAGTGAATGGACATGTGCGTGCTTCCAACACTGAGGGAAAGTATTAGTTTTGAGACCTAGAGATATATAGTTGATCGAGCGGGTGGGGATGCACGAAGAGCACCTGTCCTTTCGCATTGGCGAACGGAGGACTGCGCCATCGCGGGGATCACCGTCGTCCTGTTCAACGTCATACTTGTGTGTGGGTGATCTTCAGGGCCGCATGCACCGCGATTTCTACATGTAATCGACAGTGTGTGGTTCATAACAGTGCATAGGATATATGATCATATATATATTAGTATATATTATATACATATAATTATATAATTTATATTATTATTATATATAATATATTATATTATATATTATATATATATATATTATATATATATATATTTATATATATTTATGATAATAAATATATATATATATATATATAATATAAGCGTTATAATAATTATATATATATATTTTGATATATATAGTTATATGTTATATATATATAATTATTATATATTTATTATGTAGAGCTTTAGGTATTAGTCGAATATCTACCTTAATAAAAAAAAATATATAATTTAATTAAAATTAAATAACAAATTGATAAATAACTAATATATATATATATAGTATATCATAATATATGTATTTATATTATTATTACTTATTTTAGTATTATATATATTATATAGTTTATTATAATATTATATTATAGTATATTAAGTAATAATATATAATATATATATATTATATATTATATATATATATTATATATATATAAGTATACATATTAGATAAGTATATAAATATATAAATATATAAATATATTTATATATATATATAGTTTATCATATATCCTCATATATATATATAATATATATATAATAGTATAAATATAATATATATATATCATATATATATATATAGTATATAATATATATATATATATATATATATAATATATATATATGATATGATTATATTGAACAGGATATATAGTATATATATATATATATTACGAGAAGATAACATCACACCGGTCTTACGGCCTGAGCTCCTTATCAGTTAATCATGTTAATGTTTATAATTAGATTATCATATTTTAATCTTTAATATAATATTATATATATGTATATAATATATATTATATAATTAATAATTATTATAATATATAATGATATATATATATATTATATATCATATATATAAATACATGTATAATATATATATATATTATTACTAATATATATAATATAATATTAGTAAAATTAATATATATATTATAATAATATATCACTATTATATATATATATATATATATATAGTATATAATATATATATAGTATATATATATATATATAATATTAATTAATAAATATAAATAAATAAAATAATAGTATATATATATTATATAATAATAATATAATATAGCTATATAATATATATATATATATATATATATATATTAAGTATTTATTAATTTATTTATTCGTTTATTATTTTTTTATATATTTATATACGTGGTGTTTACATGATAACCTGGGTAGGTGTGTGTTTTTCAGTTTGACCATTATTTTCACGTTGGGGGCAATGCCCTTTTCAAAAGAAGGGGCAAAAAATATAAACAAAGTAATACTAAATTAAAAAAATTACATAAAGAAAAAAGTAAAAGATTTAAAATAAACTGCGACAAGAAACCCACTTTCTACGACCTTTGCCGCTATCATCGCAATTTCTCCCCCTGCAGTTCAGGTGGGCTAGAGATAAGAGGACGAGGTGACCTTAATTATTTAGGAGTATTTTAAGTATATAGTCCGTGGGAAAATATTTTTATTACGGTAAGGCAGGATTCCATAAAACAGTAGGATGTGTGGCTTTATTGAATGAATGAGAGGTACCATTTCTATAGGGCGAGTGTAATTCCTTGTTGTTGCTTTTTTTCTGTGCTGATCATATTATTTCACCTTTCTTCTTTTATTTTTTTGGTTTGTTATTTTTTTTTTTTTGGTTTCTGTTTTATTCGTTTTTTTTTATTTCACTTACAATTCTTCATGAGAGACTGTTAATCATAATGGCACGCGGTTCTTATATGTTTACTGGTAGGGGCTAATCGCATGGTGGTATAGGAATGCAAGAGGTCAATTCACGGTCGCGACGGCACCTGCCGGTGTAAATCAGCTATAGAAAAGAGAAGATAGGGCCTTTACGTCCACCTATGCAGGAAAAGATGTCAAGGGAGTTCAGAAGAGCTAGTTGGACAGTTTATAATGCCTCTTAGCCTTAGATCAATCTCTACCAGAAAGGAAAGTGGAAACCTGGATCCGCCTCATAATGTGGCGAACAGTGGTATTGTTTGTTTTTTTTGTTCCATACGTGTGGGTCTGTTTTTGGGGCGAATATATTTATCCTGGGCTTCATATAGACTTGGGTTAGATTAATTCTCGGAGGCAGGATGTAAAAAAATCACCTACTGTTTTTTTTCGAAGTTGACAGGAGGAATTCCCGGAGCTGTTTTTTTTGAGCGCCCATTTTTAGCAACCGAACGTGTGTGATGTGAGGTTCTCTCAAGACATATAACTATTACATTGTTGGTAGTTCCTTATGAGATGTTGTTAATGAGTTCGTTTTGTGTAGGCGGGTAAGGACATTATATTTAAATTATATATATATATAATATAAAATACGATGTATGTCAGACACTTTTGGAATTATATATAGTGATGGTGGGATGTAGGTAGTATAGGGGATTGGTATATAGGTATATTATGTATGATATCATTAGAATCATCAGTATATTTTGTTTATTGTTTATTTTATATCCATACATAAAACAAACTATATATATAAATAACATATTTTGTGCGTTTAAAAGTAAAAGTACTTAAATAATAATATTGCATAAGAAGATCCTACCTAAAATAACCTATATATAATATCAACATATAGTATATAATACCATATGATAACTACCTATATATTAATATATATAATTTCTCATCTATATACTAGTCTATATAGTGGATTAGATACATCTATGGTTGTTGACAAATGTGATACATTCCAAGGTTAGTATATATATATTTAAAGAATTTTTTTTTAAGAGTCAGGGGACTTTATAAAGAATAGTGTATGTAGCTTGTATTATTTTCATTTACCTCTTAAAATATATATGTTATTATTCCAACGTGTTGTGTTTTTTAAAAGATTACTTCAGGGCTCCTATTATTTACATATACAGTAACTTTTATGGCGATTCACAGCTTTGAATTATTTATTTATAACACAACACAGTTACCTGAAAACGTTTTAAAGTCTATGCCTATGATAGTTTATATTCACAATATTTTATTTATTTGTAACTATATATTATTAAGTTTATAGACTATATAATAATTTAATATATAATACATACACTGTACATATAAACTTTTAAAGTCTATGTATATATAGTTATATATATATATATAGTATGATATTATATATATATATATATTATTATATAGTATATATATTATATATATATATTTATATATATATATATAATCGGTAGAGCGACAGAGTAGTATGATATAGTTCGGACTATAATTATAATATAATATATGTTCTTGGTTATATGTGGTAAATTTTATAATTCTACTTCATTTGGTGGAAGAAAGTCTTTTTAAAACGTAAAATTTAAAACAATTTTATTTCAGTTAAATGAAATTGATAGTCAAGAATAATTGTATATGATAGTAATACAGAATAATAATAATAGAGAATAAAAATGGATATATATGATTAATTTTCGTGAATAATATATAGAAATGAATAATATATAAAATATATATATATAATGAATAAATAATAAAATATAATATTCAATTCATCAATACATAGTAATATATAATATGAATAAGAATAATAATAATAATGAATAATAGAATAATATAATAATAATTAATAGTGATGATTTATAATAGATATATTAATAATAATGGATATGTAATTAATAATAACTTAATAATTAATAATAATAATATAATTAAAAATATATAATAATAATAATATAATAATAATAATATAAGTAATAATAATATAATAATATAATGATAATAATAATATAATAATAATAATAATTATATTATTATAATATTATTATTATTATTATTATTATTAACGTTATTAATTTTAGTTATTAAATTATTATTTGTTATTATTATTATTATTAATTTATTTTAATTAATTTTTATTATTGTATTATTTGTATTATATATGATTATTATTATTATTATAAGTTATTATTATATTATTATTATTATTCTTTTGTTATTTTCCAAATACAGTAGGGGGTCGCGCCGTCGACAATAGTAATAAAGAGCGATGTAAAATAGCCAAAAAAAATTAAAAATTTAACATATTAAATAAAACTTTTCCAAATGTGTCAAAAGAAGTTCTATAAAAAGATGACCACCAACAACAGAAAATAATTCCACCTAAACTATCTCCAGGACAGGGTCTATAAGATCATGTCTCCAACGTGTGTTTTCGTCGTATCTCGACTGCGTCAGTAGAAGGCGATCGGTGGTCCATGAAGTTCCACTAAGTTTATATGTTAAATTTTAAATTTTTTTTGGGCTATTACATCGTTTTATTAAAATTTCATTCTGCCGTTGCAAGATTCTGCCTTCGGTTTCGGAGAGCGAAAGTATGCAGACAATCGTATACAGTGTTCAACAAAGCTCACAAGTCCTTAAAATGACTAGCAGGAAAGCTAAGCTTTCAAAGGAAAAAAGATATTCGACGAACGCGACTAACTGAGAGGAAGTCCGACGCGTCTTACTCTTTGAACCTGCGCAGGATTGGCTGTAAGCCTCTGCTACTTTATAGAGTTTTTTTCGGACTTATCGGACAACTCTTTCTGAGAAGTTGGACAATGAAGGTGTTTTGCTTGGAGATAATTTCTATTGCTGTTCAAATTTGGTTATGTATTTTTAATAAGAGACTTTACTGTCAAATTGTGAAGTTACTTTACTGATGTTAAATTTTAATTTTTTTTGTAGTTAGAAATGTTATATTAACTTTTATTATTATTATTATTAATTATTATTATATATTATTATTATTATTATTTATTATATTATTTATATTTATTATTATTCTATTATTATTTATTTATTATTATATTATGTATGTATTATTATTATATTATTGGAACTATTATTATTATATTATCATTTATTGATTATATATTTTATTATTGTAATATAAATTGAGGAGAATTATTTTTATTTTATTAATTCTCCTAGTTTTATAATTAATTATAAACATTTTATTAATTAGTATTATTGATTATTGTTATTATTATTATTATTGCTGGATTGTTTTTATTTTTATATTATTCTTTATATTATTGTTATTATTATTATTATTATTATTATGATTAATTATTTAATTATGTTATTAATTATTTATTATTATTTATGTTATTATATGAAATATTATTAATTATTATTAATTGATTATTATTATATTATTTGGATTATTATTACTTATGTTAAATGATTATTATTATTATTATATTATTTATTATTATTTATCTATTAATTATTATTATTATTATTATTATTATTTATTAATTTATTATTGGATATTATTATTAATTGATTAATTGTTGATTTATGTTATTATTAATTAATTATTATTATTGATTTATTATTATTTATTATTATTATTTGTTAGGCAGCATAAAACCCGCTGTTACTTTGGGTGTAAAAGAAAGCATCCAATACATGCTGGCCAAGGAGCTTCCCTCGGAATACAAACACAACATCGTTGACACTGGTTTAGATGATTTTTATGTTTATGGACTCTCTCATGGGAATACGTCAGAGAGATCCTCCCTTTTAATAAAATTCATCAACTTGATTAGGTAAGAAAGCCTGAACTTGTTGAGATATAATAATATATAATAATAAAATAATAATTAATAATAATTAACTAATAATATAATATTGTGCTGCTAGCAATAATATAATTATGATAATAATAATAATAATAAAATAATATTAATATAATAAATAATAATAATAATAATAATAATAATAATAATAATAATAATAATAATAAATACTGGTAGGCTGTTATTTTATTAAATGAAAACTGTTTTTTTAATTAGTTATAAACGCAACGCTAAAGCCTATAATAACCGTTAGGCACTAACGGGCACCATTTTTCAGTAAATATTCGATCACAACTATGTTAAAGCAGTCACCCTTTGGCATTTAACCGGCCATATATTTCAGAGTTGTGCTCAATAATGTCTGTTTAATGTCTCTTGTCAATTTTTAATGTGAAAGGCCTAAATTATTGCGGTCTTCAACAATGCTTCATAATGTAGCTTGAAATAAAGTTATCACAAACTTGACAGATGTTCTAAATGTTTTTTGGGCATGGGTGTTTCCTACCTATTAACAGAGTGAGCTTGCAATAGCTCCTACAGTTAACGACGACACCTTTGCCTTAGAACACCTCCAGTAGTAGGGCTAACAGAAGCAAGGCAGAGCTGGAACTGGGTTCCAGGACCCTCAGCGTCTTTCCTGAGGCATTTTCTAGGCGGGGGCTACCTTCCAGGGTACGTTTCATGTCTGCCGTTTTTTCCTGGGGGTTGCATCCCATTTGGCCCCTATTCCTATACATTCGCCATATACGAACGTGAGTGTGTTTATGCCTAACCATATGCTCATGTACTTTCATGACCATTTTTCACCCTATCCCTTTGTTCTATGAGTGTTCATGCACTTTCGTATGACGTCACTTGTTAAGAACACTTTCCAAATGTGCTTATGTACACGTACTTAACATTTCCGTGGTCTGGTTGGCCTCCGACCGCGTGGGACTCTGTGCCGAATCCGTGCTTGCGCTAATGCGCCGAGTGCGAAGCCGGTGATATAACTCGCCAGCTAAGCCAGCGCCTATAAATTTATATGGCACATACATTTGTATATTTTATTTAAAATAATTTCGAAGACGAATCTCTCACCACTTAGCTTTAGACATTTTATTTATTATCTTTAATTTATTCATTCGTGCTACTGGATAGGCTGATGTCAATACGTTCAAAATTATACAATCCTTATCTTGATTTTCAAACTCTTATCTATATCTAATAAGCTAAAGAAGCACAATGATAATAATAATAAAAACAGAAGAAATATGCGTGTAAATAATTATATATTAGTATATAATATATATATATATATATTATGATATATAGTATATTTAGTAAGGTATATAGTTAGAGTATATATATATATTAATAGAAATATAATATATAGTATATATAATTTTAGTATATATATACTATTATTATATTATATATATATATATTATATATATATATTATTATATTTATATATAAGATATATACTAATATTAAAAAATAATAATACAATGGGTATGTAAACACACTAATTGTTCTTTTTTACTGTGAGAATGTTGGCCACACGATGGACGAATGTTAAGTATTTATATATGTATATAATATATATATATATATCATTCTATAATTGATTAGATATATATATATTATATATATATAATTTATATAGTTTTGGTATATAAGTATATATATATATTATATATTATATATATAGAATATTTATATAATATAATATATATTGAACAGTAATTCAGTAAAACAATACCGTAAAAGGCTATGGAACCCAACCCTACCCTGCTGCCACAACGTAGTTTTAGCAGTTTGTTAATATGCTCTCGCTATACTGTTTGGAAAACATAAAGCAATTCACTATCGTAAAGTCAGGTTAAAGTCAAAAGGCGTACAGCAAAAAGACCATGTGACCCTCTCCGTCCCTCTTTTGGCGCTAACGTACTTTTTAGTCTTTAAAACTGCTTAGAGGTGGTTAAAACATGGTTTATTACATATCCCAGCAATAATAGCAGCTAATGAGTAGAAGCAGTAGAGTCATTCTAAAGCAATAGCAGCAATTAGCACCCTGATGTGCCCCCCCTCTACAACCTCTTTGGCGCTTACGTTCTTTACGCCTGTTTACCTGGCTTTAAGGTGAGTGAGTAAGACAACATGTCATTTGTACAGTTAATCACAGTGTGAATATATATATAATACGTGTAGTTGTATATATGGTATATATATGATAAATATAATATTTATATATTAAAGGTTTAAATATATGAACCCTGATATATATATAATATTGTATTTATATATCACAAATATATTTGAGTATATATATAGATTAGTACTAGGATATATATTATACGTCAGTATTAGTACATCTAGCTGTATAAATATTAAAAAGCGAGTTGGTGGTTTTTGGCGAGAGAGCCCTAAAGCAGTAGAATGACGTAAAAGGACGATAACTCGAAGAGGGATGTAAGAGGGGGTCCGATGTGGTGCTATTTTGCTGTACTTGCTTTTGTGACTGTTGAGCTGCTTTACTATAATGGTCTAATAGTCTTTATTGCATTAGAGGGGGTAATGTGGTAAAAAGCATTGTTTTTTCATAGTCCTATCAACATCAAGCTAAAGTTACGTAACTGGCGAAAGGACCGTGGTTAGCGGCAAAGAGGGATGGCAGATGGGCGGGGTCGGACATCGGTGGCTAGTTTATTGATTGCTGTAACTGGCTTTGTAATGACTTTATTGCTTTAACTTTTGGATACGTGCTGTTACTGTTTTTCAGAAGTGCAGTTGATCAGTGAGAGGATTAAACTGTAAAACACTTTTGTGAGTAGGGGTAAGGTTGGGTTCCTACGAAGCGCTTTTACTGTATATCGTTTTAATGAATTACTGTTCATGTATAAGTAGTACAGTATAGTAATTGTGTATATCCATATAGTATGTATCATATAGGATAGTTTATGTTAATACTATCTAAGTATACGTAGGGGTATATATATACATCCTTGATGTTATAGTTCATAATATTATATATATATATAATATTATATATTATAAATATATTATAGGTATATTATCATATATATACATATATAGTTGATATAATTATACTATATATATAGTATTATATATATATATCAGTATATGATAATTATATGTATAATTATATATATATATATTATATATTATATTATATTATATATATAATATTAAGATATTTAATATGATATATAATTATTATATATATGTATATAGACTTTAGACATTCATGAATGTAAATGTTATATGTTAATAAACGATTTAATGTACGACCCGTATTTTACATACCGCCCTGTGTATTTAGAGTACTTTCATTATCTATATGTGTAGGTGGGTATTGGTGATTATATTATATGTATATGTTTAGTGAGTATATTATATATATATATCATATATTATTAAGTTAAAGCTATGATTGATATATGATAATATATATAATATATCATATATGTGAGCGATTACCAAAAAGCCCCGTCTGCGACAATGTTGCTCGGAGTGGGCAGAATGTATGAGCAGTTTTTGTACGAATTAAGGAATTTTTTTATTGTTAAATAACTCTATCTATGTTGTAATGCGTCGCTTCGCATCCACAGTTACTGGAGAATGAAGGTACACTTGTTTATTTTTGTGACGTGTCGCATGTAGGTTACCGGTTTTGGTTGAAATAGTCGTCCTTTTTTTGTTGGTTTTTGGGTTGTGTGTTGATGTTGAATCAATTTTAGGTTAACTCAGATTTTTAATGTGTTTGTGTGGGTTTGCGTTACATGTGTGTTACGCTGTACGTCCTTTCGGAAACACTTGTGTGGTAATGTACCTTTACCTTGCCACAACTTGGCAAATAGCTGACTTCATCAGTCATGGGTATGTAGGATTGATTTACGAATGGATCATTACATCTCTTCTGAGTTAAACCGACATGATCAATGTGGTTAGCGTGGTCTGCGTAACGTTGAATGGACGGAAGCAGAGCACCTCATTGTACCGGGTAACTGTGGTTTGCCCACATATCAGAAATGCAATACGGCGCCCGATCCACACCAGGTGTTGCTCGCCTTCATCGTCCCTTTTCGGATATGGGGCCGCTGTTCGTCACCTGGTGTATTAGTGGAGAGACTCTGCGTAATACGAGGACTCCTGTGTTGAAAGAAGAGGGTGCTTGAGAGAGCTCGCTCAACGGTTGGTTTTATTTTAGCCCGTTTGTTCGCTTTATGCACGGAACGCGCCCATTGCCTCATGCCATGGGTTCAAATCAGGTCGGTCTGTGGTTTCGGATTGTTGCCAGAGCAAAGCCGTCCATGCTATGCTCAAGCCGACTACAGCAAGTACGGGGACTTTGGGCGCAACCGACTTCGCACCAAGTGTGGCGATTTGCCCCGGTGGTTTTCTGCAACGGAGCATCACATAATTGTCCTGCCTTTTCCGCTGCGAGCGATATGTCTGTGTTTACCGATGAGGCGGCTTCCACGTGATGGTGCTGACTGTCAATCAGCTAAGAAGACAGCCACATAGTGGGTACGAGGACCATCCGCAGCGCAAGTGTTCAATTGACAAGAGTTCACCGCAGGCGAAAAATTTACGCTGTAAACGCTGATGGATATTCTTGGGATGTATCTGCTAGGCACTGTTCATCATTTCCACAGCCGTTTGGATGAGTGGACCTGCGTACCTGGCAATGTACTTTTGCTTGTTTTCCAGAACACCGCTTCCGTCAGCTCATGGACGACATATTTCCTGGCGACTCGGCCGCTAGGGACATTGTTGGGTTCCTAATCATGATGGTCTGCTCCTACGCCTTGCAGTCCTACCGGGGAGAGTTCAGGTCTTTTGGTGGCGCATGCTGAGACAGAGTCTACACTGGACAAAATGGATATCGGAGAGAGGGGTGGTATCCATGTTTGCGTGGCCCCGTGCAAGATTCTGTCCGTCGACCTTACTGCTCTTACTTTTCCCTAGACTATTTTCTTTGGGGCATGTGAACGTAAGGTGGTTGGTACGATTATGGCCCCAGCTCAACAACAAGAGATGGAACTGAAAAAAAAAGTTGCAGGCTACTATTTCATTGCTGTGTGATTCCAATCAGGACACACGTGAG
>JABUQX010069154.1:5000-10000 GCA_015478945.1 Trachelipus rathkii
ATTCTCTCAAACTCCTTCACCAAATACCTCAGCCATTCCGCGTTCTTCGCCACTATAGGAGCAGTAATATTTTGCAAACATTTATCATGTTTCAGCTTTCCCTTCTATCATTCCATTCATCATTCACCCCTCCTCTCACCCACGCATATTCATCCTGGCAAACATCTCCATAATACAAAATTGAATAGCCACGGACGATATTTATAACACGCCCTGCCTCAATCCTGCTCACTATTCATACACCCAAACATTCTCACTTCTACCCTTCCTTAACACTCACTTCAACACATTCTAACTTTATTCCTGTATAAAAGCCCTAATCCTTTCCTAAATTTTACCCCACTCACTCCCTTTTCCTCCCAACCTAACCTCTCAACTCACAAATTCAACCTCTTACTCTATTTCTATTCATATGCCTTCTCTAAATCTAAAAAACACTTCCACATACATCTTTCCCTTTTCCTCTCATAATACTTTTCTTCACAAGCACTACTTTAGTTAAACACTTGGGTTCCACACACACTCTTCTTCCCTATAAATCCTTCCTTGTTCTTCCCTACCATTCTCCCCTCCGTTAAATCTCTCACTCTCTCTCAATCAATATTCTTCCATACACTTTTCCTACCACACTTAAAAGACTATAATACCCTCTATATTCCCACATTCCTCTATCTCCCTCCTTATCCTTTATAACGGAACCAAACAACTCATCCTCCCAATGCTGTGGTACCAGTCACACTCCTTACCACATATATTAATAGTAATCCTATTAACCTTACATAAATATATGCCTAAGTAGGTAAAAGATCCTAACATATTATATATTTATATATATCTATATATATATATCAATATATTTAGTATATATATATTAATATATATATATAATACTAACAACAACTTCCTGGGAGGGCTTTTTGCCCTTGTCAGTTGTCCAGCATACCTTCTTCTTTATGGCCTCGAACTCTTAATTAACCTAGAGGCACTCTAGAAATAACCATTTTTCGGCGCAATGGTTTCCGACATACCTGGTCCTCGGAGTTAACACTCTCAGTGGTAGGGTTTTCACACCTTGTCAGGTAGAACTAGCATCTTCTTCAATTAGGTCCCCAAACTCGTTCTTCCCAGAGCTATCCAGTAATGATCTTGCTTCTAAGGTCAACATAAGATTCTAATGCTGATACAGAGTAATCAAGCAAAAGAAAAGGACGGGTTGCTAGCCTCCTGTGCCCTTAACCATGCGAAGAAATCTTATTTTTCCTTCGCTACGAACCATCAACCTTCTTTTTTACGCAACGAATCATATATATATTATTATATTTATATATTGATATATATTTATAATATATAATATATATTAATATATATATATTAATATTAATATATATTTATAAATATATATAATATATATATATAATATATATATATATATATTTTTATAAGTATATATAGATATATATATAATATTATAATATATATAGTATATTATATTAGCTTATATATATTGGTATATATACGTATTAGGATTTTGTATTATATATAGTATTAAGAGAGTCTTAGGTAATTAGGAGTATGGATATATATATATATACCTATATAGGTGACTTACTCCTTATATATATATATACCTATTTACAATTATATTAATAATTTATTTAGTTATATATATATACTTAATCTATATTAAGAAATTTTTGCTCTGGAGGCTAAAAGATACTTAAATTAAAATATTGATTTTACAAATTCTTCCGAGTCAGAAAATAGATGATCCCTCATTATTTAACAAAATTATGGCACTACTAATTAAATAGAGAGAGACAACAATTATATTATTCATCCTTTTTTTTAAATATATTTATTTATAATTCAGAAAAAATTATTTATTTTTAATCATATAAAAAAAAAAAAAGAGTTGCTAATGAGTAATTTTAATTTATATATTTTATTATTTTCGTCATTTTCAAATAACATTTTTCAAGTCTTTGTTTTGTCAAAAATAATTATTTCAAAAATTATTACAACATGATAATATTTGAGTTATTGCATCTATTTTAGAACAAGTTTATCTTAATTTAAAATTGATAATGGGGATTTACTTCTTGTTTAATTGATTTTTCTTTTCATTTTAAAAAAAAAAAAAGATAATTTCTCTACAGAACATATGAATCCGTTTTTGTTTGGTGGTAAAAATTATTTGGCCTTTGATTTGATACTTGTGGAACTTACCCCCAACTCTGGATGAATTTTGGTGTGGTTTTATGATAAACTTCGATCATCAGGAAGATAATACCGATAAAAATGTTAGGATAAATATTAAAATTAGCTATGATTAGCTAAGTAGTTAATTAGGCTATTGTATAACATTATACACTGCATTACATTTAAACGTAAAGCACTACAACAACAAATCGCCACGGCACGCACACCACGACACAATAATATTCGTGGATATATATTTTTATAATACATATATTACTTATACGTATAAGGTAATGATGTGATTATATAAATATAGTAATATTATATATATATTATATGAATTTCCTATTAAATTTTATATAAATAGTATAAAGCGGTGTAGGGTTAGTATAGTACTATATAGGATACTAAATATTACGGTATATATCATTTCATAATAATATATATATATTTTATAATATATATACTATATATATATAATATATTATTACTATATATTATATATACTTATATACTATTATAATATTATATATATTATTACATATATACATATATACACACACATATCCGATATTATATATAGTATTAATAAATAATATTTATAATTATATATCATCGTTACTATATATATATACTGATATATATATATATATAGTTAATACATAATTTAAAATATATTATAATATATATATATACGATAGTTATTTAGTGAATATATATATATATATATAGTATGACGATAATTATTATATTATATAGTTGCTATATATATATATATATATATTATATCATATTTTATATATATATTATTGTAATATAATTTTATCTCAGGTATACTAAGTATATATATATTATTATTATATATGTATTATATAATATATTATATATAATATATATAATAATATTTATATAATTAATATTTGTATATTATATATATATAATTATTTAAATTATATTATATAATTATTTATATATATTATTTATTATTATATAATATTTATATTATATTATTATTATATATATTATATTATAATTCTTAATATAATTTATTAATATTTATATATAATTTATAAATTATATATTTATATAATAATTTATTTATAATTTTTATTTATATAATCATTATAGATAATCATTTCAATTATTTTAATTATATTAATTAATATTATATATTATTAATTATTATATATATTAAATATTATATTGATTATTATATAATTATTTATACTTTTTATTATTAAATATATATATTTAATATTATAATTATAATATATATATATATATAATATGATATATTATTTTATAATATTATATTATATACATACATACATACATATAATATATATATAATATAATTATATAAATATTAATATATTTATATATATATATTATATATATATATATTTATATTAATATATATATATATTAATATATATATATATTATAATATATTGTTATATATATATATTATAATTATCGTCTCTTTATATCTATAAAAAAAAAAATAAATATATATATCAAATAAACAAATATATTAATATAAATGTTATTTAATATAATTTATATATATATTAATATATATATTAATATTAGATATATATATATATATATAATATTATATATATAATATATATATATATATATATATATATATATTATATATTATATATATAGTAGTTATAATATAGTTTTAATATTATATAATATATTTAATATATAATTATATATATATATTATATAATATATATATTATATATATATATATATCACCGTTCATATGTATGCATATAATTTGCTTCATCCCTTTAAACTGTTTTTACTAAGTAATAACTCGTACACTAACATGAAACTTCATTTAATATTAATTAATTATCAATTTTCAAATATTGTTTGCATATAATTTTTCCCATTGAAAGTAATATTATTTGATTTTAATAAATGTGGTGATATATTATTTTTTCCTTAAGATTTTGAAGCTAAATGTGCTTCTATAATATGGAAAATACGATTTTAAATAAAATTTTAAAATTATATAAATTTTTGTCTTTTGATTATAATCCAAAATTTCTACAATGTATATTACATATATTATATTTGGTAATTTTAATATATATATATATTAGATAAATATATATTGCAAAATTAAGTATCTTCACTAATTCTTTATATCCATTTACACTTTATATTATCATACTATATATTATATATTATATACTATATTACTATATATAATATATATATATATATATACATATATTAGTATATATATATATATCATTGGTTGTATACATATTATTAGGTATATATAGTATTAATTTTGGGATAATATATATATATATATATATCATATATAATACTATTATATATAAATATACGTATTAAACTATTTTGTATACGAGACGATATATTTATTTTAAATATACAACACTAAAAAAACTATTATCTATAGGTAAACTATTAAATATAGGCTTTTGAACATTATTTATACGGATTAATATATAGTAGAGCTATATATATAACTAATATTTAGTTATATGAATATATATATATATAGGCTTTGAACACTAATAATTATAAATATAATATTTCGAATATGATTACTCACGAAAATGTATTTGAAGGATCAATGAAGCAAAAATTATTGTCAATGATGTGATTATATTTATCAATGTAAACATTATTTTAAAAATAGTTGTTCTAATTATTTTCAAGTTTAATATGAAAAACTACTTTCAATATCAACTTTTTTTGAAATTTCATACTAAACTAAATTGATTAAGTTTTTATTAAAAGAAAAAAAT
>JABUQX010069154.1:15000-25000 GCA_015478945.1 Trachelipus rathkii
TTCATTTAATTATCCTGTTAAATAAAAGGCAATTATAATTTACTTTAAATTTATCAAATATGAATGTTTTAAGAAAACAAATGTACAAACATGTTTTTGGTTTGCACAGACAGAAATCGTAGGCAATCTAGACACTCGTAGACACTATATATATATATATATATATATATAATATATATATTATATATAATATATATATATTATTATATATAATATTATATATGATATAATATATATATATATATATAATATATAATAAGGTATATATATATTTAGATAGACTTGTCATAACCAATATAATATATCTAATAAATATATACTAATAATAAAACTAGAAATTATCTAAAATATCAAATAATACCATATATATATTATATAATAATAATATACAAACTTGACAGAGGACTTTACAATATATAACATACATTATATAATATATATACATATAATATATATATATATATATATATATATATATACAGTTTTATTTTTAATATTTGTAGTTCTAGAAATGTTCTATAAAATAGTTCTTACTTCCTAAAAAAATTAAACCCTGCTCTTCACGCATCGTTGTCAATATTACTGTCTATCAATGATAGTATTATAACCGATTTTATGCTCAAAATATGCCATCCGTCTTGCTCTAAAACACAGTTCCAACAGTATGCCACTACTTGCCATATACATTTTCTAAACATACAATTTTTTCTTATCCTAACATTTCCAAGAAAAGAACAATCTTAGACACACATATCTGAATATTCCCCATTGCGTATGTGTTCATAAGCTATCCATGAAAACGGGATTAACCTGCCCTGCACCAAGCTCTTTTACCTATATTTAAATTCCCGTTTATTTTACATTTATCTATCCATAATTAAGAATTTGATATTGTTTTAAATGGCAACATATTTTGAAACTTTCATAGCATATTAATTTTTGTTTGAAAATATATATCCAAGACAAATGAAGTCTCTTCCTAATGTTCTCAATCTTTTTAATATTCCTTGGTCAAAAAAGGAATTAACCATTGCATCTACGTTTTCTTATTTATTTATTTCATTTAGTTATTTTAAAACCATAGTTGTTTTCAATACGACGAACATCTGTTTTAGAAAAATTTGTTCATGAAAATTATTACATCTTTTATTCATTGCCATTTTTGCCATTTGTGTTACACTAATATTTTCTAAATTATATTGCGACAACCAATATATGCTTTATCCTTCTTTAATAAATTAATATACATAAAAATATGTATATATCCATTATGAAAATCATGACAAAATATACAAGAGAAATTAAAAATTTTGTCTGAATAAGTGTGAATTTTTATCATATTCAAAAAAAGAAGCAAACTGATTCAGCTAGATATTTTTCCATGTTCCCGATGGAAATATTTAATTTTTTTTACATATATTTATTCCCGAACTTTATATATATATATTCATATATATAAATCAATAGGCAGATAGGCAGCTAGAGATAGATATTTAATATAGATAAGATGAGAATTATAATCATATATTAATATGATATAGTATATATATAATATATATATATTAAGATAGATGATATATAGATATAGTATATAATATATATAGTATATATTATGATATAAGATTAAAAAGAGATGATAAAGTATATAGTAATATTGATTATATAATATAGATATTAAGAGAATATTTTTAGTAGACGGAAAAAAATGAAAAATAGATACGTAATAATTATGATACCTAATATTATAATGATATTATAGAAATGTTTTCAAAATTTTAAATTTGCTAACCTATTATTATTATTATTAAAATACTATGTAAACAAAATATATATATATATATACTATATAGCTACTAGACTAATTAATATATAATATCCCCCACTTACGTCCTAGTTATTATCAGTATACCGTATTTATATATATGAAGGACTATTACTGCCTGATAAAAAATATTATCCTATTTAATACTATCCTTAAGATAAAATACATACTGATATCAACAATACTTCTTTACTACTTTTAACGGAGTCACTTATATTAATTAAATTAATATATATACTATATATAGTTATATTATTTATAATATTATAAATAATATTATATTAAATATATATATATATTATATATAATATATATATAAATAGTATATATATTAATTTTAATATCTATATAAGATATATATATATAATATTTATTTAATTATTTTATTATAATATATATTATTAACTTAATATATATTAATATATATAAAGGTGTAGGATACACCTCACATTTTAATAGAGAAAGTTTTATACGTCAGTTAATTTTATTTAATATATCGTTACATAAAAATAATTAACGACGTTAATTCATTATAAAGAGCGTTTAATTACGGTATAAAGAAGTAGCGGAAGTTAACTCAGTTATTATTCGAGTTATAATATAAGTTAATACGTTTTATACATCTATAATAATAGGTATAGTGAAATTAATGTAATTAAATTATTTAGTTAATTTTTACTTTTATATTTATAATATATATTAATAATAATATCACCTAACAATATTAATAATGATATCTAAAGCTATTATTCATGAACTCAAATATAATATTAGGTCATTTGTACACTATAGTCAGTAATGCTATCTTGCTGCTTGCCGAAGAATACTTTCAAAGCATAGAAATAAATTTAACATTAAATTACCAATTTGAATCATCAATACAAATTGAAGTATATCTCTATAAATGATAAAAGAATGTTCACCATGATTTCAAATTGCCTTTATATTAATAACAGTCAATTGACTTTGCAATGGCTCAACTACAATAGGAGCCGCAATCCATAAAGTGAAGAGTAAGTGCCTACAATAACGCCGAATATCTCAACTTATGCGCCAGAATCGAGTTCCTCATTGATAAAGTCGACATAATACTAGCGCATAGACTACGTCAGAGCATTCTAAATGTAGTCTACCTTCATTAGTAGCTAGTGCGTGACCACATACTGACTAAATTATAGGTCGAGTTCCTGTAAGCGTATAAAAGCTTCTGTGATACCCTTAACATAATTTTGACTATAAGTTGAACTGTAATTACGATTACAAATAGTTGACGTTTTCTTAATTTTATAATAGTTTCCAATTAGTACCCTAATCATCAATGTGGCAAAACATTCACCGTGGTATAATATAATATAAGATAGGCAAATTTAATGCTCAACTTAATGGATGTCTTTAGTATTAAGGCATAAAAGTATCAAAGAGAACGAGAATCTCACAAAGTGACTTAAAAATACTCAAGTAGAATGTAGTGGACCGTATCTAAGGGCCTCGTTCACCTTCATATAGTCCTATAGAAATTAACCTGAGTTTACGGAGATGACATAAGTCGCTCACCTACGAATAATGAAGGTTAGCCAAAATACAGATCGAGTGTGGAAGTGTTTGATTTAAGTGAATACGTTTTACATATACTCATTAGCTTGCATACCGAGTTTGCAGTTTTGTACATATTAGCTTTAAAGCCCGACGACTTAAGTGACTTATAACGGATTTATAATACCTTATGAGCTCATGTGTAGTGCTAGGTCGAGAACGGATATAGACCTTTATAATACTAGATCGTGTAGTGTTTTAGCATGATAGAGTCACCCACCTTTTATCTCAGTAGGTGTAAGGTGAATGCCCATAATGTTCGTATCTGGGGTCTGAAAAATCCGCATGAACTTGTAGAACACGAACGTGATACCCCAAAGGTTAACTTTTTTCTTGTGAGCTAATAATATCCGAATGCCAGGTATCCTACTGACTTACCTTCTTATTTTCTAGCAGAAGGCAACCGTGTAACAGGGTCGCTACCTATCTCGATTATGTTACTAACAAATGCTCTATTTCCACAAATTATTAGAGGATGAGCGGTTAACTTTATACGGCAGCAAGATGGAGCCCTCCACATTGGAGTCAAATAGTGCGAGCGAGGTTGAGAACGACATACTCCAGATCGTTGGGTTGGTCTTAAATGGTTCACAGATCGACAGAGATTATATATTTAAATTTAGAGATGCACCGGGAGTATTTTGGCCGGAATAAAAATTTTAATTCCGGCCGGAGGCCGGAGAATGAAATTTCCAATTGATAACTTCTTTAATATATATATATATATAATAATATATATATATATATATATATATTATAATATAATATATATATATGTATATATATTTGATTGTAAACACATATACATATATATGTATACGAAGGAATTGATTTTGAACATGCATTTATCATGCACCTTCCTCGTTCCGGTTCCTAAGTAGTACTACTAGAGAAGTTTACACTCCTTTGTAAGAGAGCATAAACCCTGTGAGGTATGAACTTTAATGAAATAATGAAAATAGTTATTTCATTATTAATTTACCTGCTAAATAAAAGCGCATTTAAAAAAAGGAAAGGAATATTCGTTAAATAGTTGGGGGAAGCGAAGAGGGAGAAGTGAGAGCCAATAGGAAGGCTGGAATACACATCAACAAAACTCTTTTCTTTAGATGAAACATTGCTCAATGAGGGCAGCTTGCTTTAGTGTTGCCAATTTTGAGCTTTGTTTGGTTTGAAAACTTTTCGACTTCACTTAATTGTAAATAAAGAGCAAAAAAGCCCCCGTGAATATTAATCCACGCCTTTTAGGAAAAGTCGATTGTATTTTTTTCCTTCGTGATAAAAATAGGAACAAATCTGCGCTTTTTAATGTTTATTTTCTCAAATCAAAACTAAGAGCTCAAAACCTGTCAAAACTAAGAGCTGGCACCACTGCTTGGTTCTTGAAAATTTACAGACAGACAGGAATGAGGTCCAAAGTACTTGTGAGTTTTCGCTTAGTGGCCTATATATTGTTAGCTTTTTTGAAAGTTGGGTGTTATCCGTAAGTTAAGGTGTATAATAAATGTGCAAGTGCTTTATTTAAATAACTACCTGTGTTTTGTTATTACCCTAATGGATAATGAATAGTATAATTACCATTTCAAAGATTTTTTTAATCTTTTTTTAATCACTTACCAGTGTCCTCATAAGACGGGTTTTATAATTTTACATTATTCATTAATTTTATTCATAAATTCATTCAAGCAGATGATATTGACAAATCTTTATCCCATCCATCTCTCATCTTCATCTTATCCAGGCTTTATATATATTATAATATATATAATATATTATATTTATATAATAATATATATATATATATATAATATATTATATATATATCATATATATATATATATAATATTATTATATATATATATTTATTTATATATATATATATTTATTATTATATATATATTTATATATATATATATATTATATATATATATATAATATATTAATATATATCGTATATATATACATACATATATATATAATACATACTAATATATATATATATATATATATATATTATATTATATATATATATATATATGATATATATTATATAATATATATATTATATATTATATTATTTTATTTTTTTTATTTATACAAATGTTATATGATGGTGGTGGATAAAATGTTGTGATTGGGATCAATGCCGGAAAAATCAACCTGCTAAGTGTGGGTTATACTTTAAGAGCTCCAGACGCCTGAATTAGAAAAATTGAAGATGTAGAAATTGAAGTGCGCAAATACTAGAAATTTCGAGGTAGCAGAAGGAATGCATTACCCTATTCAAGAGGAACCCAAAAAAGGTTCAAATATTTATAGCATAAATAACCTTTACTGGATCATCTTGAAAAGAAACTAAGGCTGAAGATATAGACGGTAAAGAAATTTATTAATGCTGACGAGGATGTTGCAAAAAAGAACATGATATCACAGACCACAGCAGATGATGATCCATGTCCATTCCATTATCATCAACATTTTCTAAAACCAGCACTAAATGGGTTTCAGCCTGCTACTGTTTGGAAATAAGTTAGAAAACAACGGTTTTGATCATTAATCACATAAAAAACCATAAATTCATTTTAAAATATAGAAAATGATTGATGTGGACAATCTGCCATTTGTTGAAGACATGGATTTAAGAGATTAGAAAATCACGTATGTCCACAATATAATAATATTCCCTCAAGGAGGTACTTTCAGAAGAGATTATCCCAACAATATAAAAGGGTAAATAACAAAATAGCGCTTCAGCTGCCGAAAAAGTACAAAAAGCCGATAAACTGTTGAACGTTAGAAATTTGGACCTGCATATTATAACAATGAAAGCTTTATAAGTAATGTGTCAGGGCAGTGGATTGATAAAGATTTTTCAAGAAGGTGGCACATTACAAATCGTAGTTTTAGTGGTTTTCTCATTCACAGAATATATTCTAAAAGTGGGAAACACCTTAAAGAGCTGGAATTTAAAAAAAATATTCCATGTTGTCCTAACAGATAATGCCACCTAACATTACAAAAGGTATGAGAGCGACAGGTGTTATAAAATGAGATGTTTTAAGATATTCAATTCCTTACAGTAGTAATAATTGATTTGTGGTTTGCTATATTTTCCAAATATCAATTAAGATTTATTACTCTTATGTAGGAAGTTTGTAGGCATTTTAAGTAGATCCCAATTGCCTACAACCTAAGTTAATCTGAAATTTACTAAAATCCTCAAAATTTGCCAATACAACAAGCTTATCCAAGATTTGGAAACAAAATGAAATGGAATTCATCATATTATGGGCTGCAAAGGTCATAGAGCAAAAAATGGCATTACTTATATATTCTTGCAATCGAAAACAATTAGTATCTTAAATGGCAAATCAACGGAAGCTAATGGGAAATTTATATTTTTTTATATTAAATATACCTTCTACAACCATTTGAAGAATTATAAAAGAGCGGTGATGATGTGATGTAGATTTCTTTTTAATACTCAGGTTAATGCGTTGCAATATTTATCAAAAACTTGGAAGGATAGCGGTGTAAAAACTATGAAAGATGAACTTTCAATTCGGTTACTACTGACGTTTTGGTAGCCACCATAAAGAGAAAGAAATGTTAATGTACTTGCAACAGTTCTAAATTCACAACAAAACAAATTAGCTCCCTTTGATTTTATTGATCAGAATAAATAAAATTAATGCTCAAGAAGAAGTAAAAACTTTATAAAGCTAAAGAATATTACAATAAGTTCAGATTCTGATGAACAAAATGATGATCAAAAATGTCAGTCTCATACAGATTCACATGAAAGATTCTGAAAATAACGGCGATATTGAGGAGGAAACACAATCATTTTCTGGAAGTGTGATTTGATGACATGCTACAATCTAGAAAATTGTCAGAAAAGATAATGAAGAATATCCTAAAATACAGATCAAGCCAAGTGGAACTGATCAAAGGAGAAAAAAAGTTTAAAAATGCAAACTTAGAAGCAGAAGTGAGAGAAAACAACATGAATTAGAAAATACTATTGAAAGTCTCAAACTAATGTGGATAAATATTTTGCAGCACCACTCACGGAACGAATATCGGAGGCTGATCCACTGTTATTGGTGGAAAGAAAGAAGAAGCTCTTTATCCGGATTGCATCTTACCTGAATTTGCTAGAAATATCTCTTTGCTCCACTTTCAATTGTTTGACCAACAAAATCTTTAGCAAAGAAGAAGCTATGCAAGTAAAAAGGATCGTCTTTCTCCAACACTAGCTGATCAGCTCCTGTTTCTTCATCATAATTTTTTAAGTGCATTTGATTTTAAATATTAGAGAATAGTTACCTGAATAGCAATGCATAAGCTATTAAACTTTCCTTTCACTCGGATTTTGTGTTTAACAATATAATTTTGAATTTTGCATCAAAAAATCTAAATTGTGATCCTCTACCCAGTATCGAAAACAGTTGGTAGATGATCACTTGACATATATATAATAGTATATATATATATATACTATATTATATATTTATAACTTATAATATGATATATATAATATTAAACTATATATATAGTAGTATATTATATATAAATAATAAACTATATATATAATATTAGCAATATACTGTATATATTCTTTTATTTATATTAGATAGTTTCAAATGTTAGTTTCCTGTTGAATAAATTAATAAGCTCTTAATACATTTTAATAGATTAAGGATATATATACATAATTTTTAGTCTTTTTGGTCAGACCTATGCATGGTAGTTTAAAAGTTCTTTCTTACCACTTTATTTTCCTATTTCGTGTTTGCATTTCCTTAAAGCATAGATTGTTTCAAAGTGTATTTTTTGTTAGGGGTATTCTCATTTTGGTTATCAAACCCTTTTCAGTTGTTTTAATCAAAATAATAGTCAACTTAGTAAATTGGTACGTCAAATATAGGTCCATATTCATACTTTTTTTCGTTCTGTTTTAGGCTACAATACTCAGTGCTTGGCATTTTCAGGCTAGGATCTCAAACAAACGTTCTTTGGATAATTTTTTTTCTACACTTTGCAAAAATCCACGGAGGTAGTTCAATTCTTCTTCCATCTTATCTTTCTGACTCCAACGAATTCTACCTATGATTTATTTTCATTCCTACCTTTTAATAATATAGGTCTCCGGCCGGAGAAAGCGCGAGGACTAGTGGTCTCGTTCCGCGGAGCCGTGAAGATTAATTAAATCGGTTTCGCGGAACTCCGGCAAGCGGAGCCGGAAGCACGGTAGACCGCGAGATCCGGGCATCCCCTTAATATATATATATTATATATATTATTATATATATATCATATATATACTATATTATATCATATATATTATATATATATATATATATATATATATATAATAATATTATATATAGTAATATATATATATATATATATATATATATTTATATTAATTATATATATATGATATATATATAATATGCAGTTCCTGAAAATAGAACCAGAATTTTTAAAAATATCTTTAATATAGTATAAAATATCTAGTGACTTTCTGTTATTATTATTTATATTTAATCTTTGATCTTTCAAGAAACTTCAATCATTTACCAAATCTATAGTCATTTACCGTGTTTAATTTTTATCCCTATTATTTTTATTACTACAGAATAATTAGCTAAGAAAGAAATCTACTACTACTCCTACTTCTTGGTACTGTCCACAGATGTCACTCCAACTACAACTAAGACATCATCCACTCTCTACTAAATAAAAAGCAACAAACAAAACACTCTAACACCAAACAACAAACAACAAATAGCAGACCTAAGAGAAAACCAACAACAACAAAAACAACAACAACAACAAGAATAACTATCTTCAAGACAACAACGACATTATTATTATTATTATTATTATTATTATTATTATTATTATTATTATTATTATTATTATTATTATTATTATTATTATTATTATTATTATTATTACTACTGCTGGTACTATTACCTGATGACATCATGCTGTTCACTCTAGAAAACTTAAACCTAGCGATCCTCCTTGAATAAATGAAGTAAAAGAGATGGTATTCTTCAAAAGAATTTAAATATCTTAATCTCTTTTAACCTTATTGATTCTGTATATACTATATATACTGATATATATTATATATATATAGATATATGATATATATATCAATATTATATATACTATAATATATCTATATATATATATATATAGCTTGTATATATATATATATATACTATATATTATATATTCTATTATAATATATCTATTATTATATATATAATAGCATAATAAATATATTGCTTTACATATCCCAAGGATGTGTAATGTCTGAAAAGGATACTTCGAGTACTATACACCGCGAAGCTCCAAATCCTTTAGGTCTCTTTACGTCCTTTCATCCTTACGACCTTTCGTCCTTTCGTCCTTAGGGTATGTAAAAAACATGTTTTACATTACCCCTAGGACGTGGTACGTCCTTAAGGACTTGTCAGTAAATGCACCAGGAAGTGACACACCGAGCTGTACGGTCCTTTCGTCCTTACATCCTACATCCTTTCGTGCTTTGCGTCATTATTAGTT